>JAJHHK010000132.1:0-129317 GCA_022457145.1 Colletotrichum magnum
TTCCTTCCACTTAGAGTTTCGATTCAGGAAGGGGTTAGGGCTTGACGCAAGAGGCGGAAGTTTCGTAGGGAAGGTTTTCATCGTCAGAGCATAAAAATATCCAAGGGGTTAAATGAAGTAGAGTTTTTCCTATGTTCTTTTACAAAGTAATTGCAGTACGTACCGAAGCCCGGGCACCTTGCTGGCACGCTACCGGGTCTGGCCACAAGCCCTGGGCTGCCGGTACTAACAGCGGGGCATGGAACGGTTGCAATGTCACTCTGCTCACGACTCTGTCATTCGTCTCTCTCTCACTCACACACACTTTCTCTCACTCACTGGCTCTCACACTCAACTCACTCTCATGGATCACATCACTCACGCAGATCTCACTCAAGGTTTCCCGCCCCGTCATCGTCACTCTCTCAATGTGAACCTGGCCGCTCATCGCCCGCACTGCCCCTCCCCCTCCCTCCCTCCCATCCCCGTCCTCCTATGCTTCTCATTCATCATACCGTCTCTCTCTCCCCTCACCATGTCACCGCATTGTTCGTCAGTGGCCAACTGACGAACATGCCACGATGAAAGTCCGGGGCCTGTTAATCGATCCATCCTTCCCCATCTCCCATTCTCGGCATCCATCATGCTAGATGTCCGGAAGCCGCCCGATGCGAAGATGCAGCAACGATTGACAGCCTTGGATTCTTGTCCGGGCACAGAGTTAACCTCGACATGACCAGTGCCTCGACGATGTAACTCAAATGCCATCATCAAGATCTTTCTAGACTTTCTCCAAGGAACGTCCCATTCCACGAGCAGACGTGCGATGCGTCCGCCGCCGGTGCCACCGTCGTCCCCTCCATCGCATCGAAGTTGAGCTGCATGAAGCGGACGGGCCTCCTGGGCGACCACGCCAGCGGCCACCCGCGGTGGGGGAAAGGGACAGACCCTTGACATCTCTTGCTTGCACTTGGCTCTCTCCCACTGTGGTGACACAGCATGTCTATCCTCCCTGTCCGCCGCCTGTGTTCCCCCCCGTAGACGGCCGGCTGTGAGAGGCGCGGCGTGACCCTGCCTGCGTGGTATGCCCCTGCTGGCGAGGGGGGGACTTGGGGTTCCAGGGTTGGAAATCGGGGCAGGGCACGGCTGGGGCATGAAGATGGGAAACCATCTTGAGACAGCTGACGATGACCTTCAGGGCTTCGTGATCTCTTCCCAGCTCCACCAGAGAGGGAGAGAGGAGTGACGAAAGGGGGGCGAACATTCCCATCATTCATTCTCTCATTCTCTCTTCGCCTCGTTACCCCACGCGCCGTCATCCCGCCTCTGCGAACTTGAACGTCTCACTCGTCCCGTCCGTCTGCCTTTCCCTTTTTGCCTTACCGCTTGTCCCTCCCGTGCGTGGTTGTAATACACGCCCGTCTTCGGGAGGTCGGCGCCTGCGTCTCGGGTACGGATACGTAAAACGTAGGACTTGACTAAAGTTCAGGCGCGGCGTAAACGTAGGTGCGTCCGTCTCCGTTTCCAGACCGTTTCCATGCTTATTCGTCAATGGGCGCTCATGGAAACGGCCGACGGACGGTCCACGGAGAAGGGGAGGCTGGTGCTATTTTGGTGCCGCCACGGTTCGGCTCAGTACTACGGTGATCCAGTCCTTGGAACACAGTTGTTCCCAGGGCCCTCTTTCTTCGATCCCAAGGGTTTCCTGTTCCCGTGCCTGGGTTTCTGGCCGAGGGGGGAGGAGGACCCTTCCAGCAGATGGCGGGCGCGCCGGTCCCCAGGGTCGCCGCCGCCGCCCTCCCCTTCCGTATCGAGGCAGGATTGTCGTTCGGTTCGAATCCCTCTCTTTGGGTTGTTGATGAATTCTTGATCGCGGGAGGTGAGATGTCATTCCATTCCACGTCCCCTTCTGCAGACCCCAGCAGCAAGGCAAGGCAAACAAGCCTCGTACAACGAAAAAAGCTAGAGCCACTGCCAGCGGTCATCTCTACAGGGTCTCTACTGGGACCGCAGGTGGGAAAAAGAAAGTTGGTGGGTGTGGAGATGTATTGCCCAAATATCGCCGCCCATTCAACGAAGAGAGAGTTCCCCAGTGAGCCAGCCGTTCGAGAAAAAAACTCAATGGAAGTTCGTTATCGTACTGCTCACGGTTCCCCCCATCCTCGTACGTCGTACTCCAGCACAAAGATGGTGGGAAGGCCGTCCAATCCCCTCTCGACGCCCTACACCACCCAACGAAGGAAGCTCGAGCTCTCTCCGCTCAGCGTGGGAGCAGACGATGACAACGTCGGGTAACCTTCTTTTTTGTTTCCAGTCCAGCCCCCCAGCCTCTGGGAGCCAACCACCACCACCACCACACAACCATTCCCCAAAAGTCCAGCCTTCTATAGCGTAGTGTTAGTGTAAGCTCCTCCGGCGGCCGTGCCCAGCACCGGTCCATCACACCAACGACAAACAACCACAAGCTTGCACTGTACCCGGGGGGAACGCCATGGGACGCCCGCGTGAAACCACCTACGTACCGCGTGCGGGCGGTGGGTGAGTGGTGAGTTTAGCTGTGTGTGACTGCGTGGGTGGCAGATGTGCGGGAGCGCTGTCACTCCCCCCTCCCCGGCTCTCCGCGCATGTTGGACGAGAGAGAGAGCACAGAGACAATGGACGGGGGCCCGGCCTCGCTCACCCCACGAGATCTCGTGGATCATTCAGTGAAACCCGGTAGCTACACGTAGTACGGAGCACGGAGTATCGTCTGCCCATTTTCCATGCATCAGATCCCAACCATCCCGGCCGGGCTGGCGGTAATAGGTAGTAAAAGGGGGGAGGGGCAACTTGCAAGAGTGGCAGGGAAGCAGGCACGACCTGTTGACGAAAACCACAGGACCAACAAGGTGTGTGCCCGCGGGGCTTCCCTCGAGATGCTTGCCATTCACTGCCACACCGCTATTTCCACTGGCATCAGGGCTTCTTCATCGCTTGTTGCGGCGAATGGGGTTATCTGGTCCCCCAGGCGTCCCTCTGTCTCACCACTTTCGCCCCGAGGACCATCTACCGTCCGTCCGTCGTGACTCTTGTCTAGTGGGGGGGAATCTTCGTTCGATTCCTTCGCCGTCGCCGTTGTTATTCCCCGCTGCTCTCGCCTCTGTGCCGCGATAACCAAGACAAGATGCTTCGAGCTACTGCCGTAAGCTAGCAGAGCTGAGGCTGGCCCTGCTAGCTTCTAGACAGCTAGGCGCACCTGCCGAGGCGCCGGGGACAGCTTAGTGTTCGAGGAAGAAGCAAAGAAGAGCTGTTGCTTGCTGCGGCTGCGGAAGAATGCGAACGTCTTTTTCTCTCGGTTCGCACCGCCAGGAGGCGGCAGCGCAGCCCGGCCCAGCCTGCCAGGCCAAGCCGGCCAGGTGCCTTTCTTCCTTCTTCCTCTCCCCCAGACGCATCTACGCTAGCATGCCGGCAGCAGCGCATGTGGCAGCCATGCTTGCCTAGGCGGTGGTGATGGTGGTGAGGGGCGGCGCGCGACCTGCCAACTGCACAGTGCTGTCTGCTTGGCGGTCAGGCCTGCCTGCTTGTCATTGAGCGAGCAAGAACTCCCGGTCTGCTATTGTTCGAGGTCCGGATAATGTCCCGGGTGTGTGTGTCCTGCGTGCTGTCGCTGTTCCCGCTCCGCTGGGCATCCCATCCGATACATACAGATGCGTCTTCCGAAGCGCGGTGGCGCCGCTGCGACTTGCAGCAGTTCGCGGGCGGTGTCGTCTTGGCTTCCTCTTCTCTGTGCGGGAGTTAGTTGCAGTTGTTGCTGTGTATGCGGATGCACGGCGTGTGTGCTATTTCGGAAACGATCCTGCTGCCAGTCACTGGGCAGGCAGGCAGACAGACTGCCCAACGTCCCTTCTCCTCCTGCTTGTCCTTTTTCTGCTCAATCTGCAATGTGCAAAGAATTGTGCTGCTGCTGCCGGTAGAACGTCGAAGGCTTGCATCGTTCGAGGGGCTGGTCGTCCGTCTGCAAGGGGCCAACAGCCCATGCCCCTCGGGATGGAACGACGTCACACCTCGGAAGCCGGGGGAGGAGGGGCCTCGTTCAACGGCGACGCCGACGAGGGCTAGGGAAGAAATCGGTCCCGGTCTCTTGTAGATGAATGTGTTCCGTCCTGCTGATGATTTGCGTGCCAACGTGGTTTGATCGTTGTGGAAATTGTTTTCGTTGGGGATTTTTCTTCACCAGCACTTGCCATTAGTACCAGGCAGGTGCGGTTGTAGACAGGCAGGTGCGCACCTCCCGCACCTGCCACTTTGGACCCGTACGTAGAATGCCGAGGCAGGAACATCTGGGGATCCCGAGCCCCCGTGCGCCGGACGCCGGCATCCCCGTCCCACAACCGCCCGGCTCGAGACCTCATTCCAACCTGAATTATTCCCGCCAACGTCCTGCGCTCTCTCTCCCTGCATAGAGACTAAGACGTTACACGACATCGGGTAGGCCAGGCGCCACGCAGCGTACATACACATACGTACACATACACACACTTAAGTGCGGAAAGAGAAATATGGCGCAGGATCGTCTGCTGGAGACACAGCTCCCTCGCATCGGCCTCGGCCTCGCCGCCTGCGCCGCCGTCGCCTCCACGGCGTACCTCTTCCTCCCCCGCACCGGGCCCGTGGCGCCGATACCCGGCAAGGACCGCCGCAAGACCGCCCCGTCGCCGAAATGGACCGTGCTGCCGACGCTGTCGACCCTCGCCCGTGACGAGCTGCCCTACCCGCCCGACGCCCTCCCCGGGGCCCGGGACGTCGACACGCCCTACGGCAACCTGCGGGTCTACGAGTGGGGGCCCGAGGACGGCGAGAGGGTGCTCCTGTTGCACGGCATCGGCACGCCGTGCGTCGCTCTCGGCGGCGTGGCGCGGGAGTTTGAGGGGAGGGGGTGGAGGGTCATGACCTTTGGTGAGATCTCTCCGTGTCCATCATATATCCGTTCAGCTTTCTAACACGAGTCCCAGACTTCTTCGGCCGCGGCTACTCAGACGCCCCGACCGACCTCCCCTACGACTCGCGCCTGTACGCGACCCAGATCCTCCTCGCCCTCGCCTCCTCCCCGCTGCGCGGCTGGACCGGCGACGACGCCTTCCACCTGCTCGGCTACTCCCTCGGCGGCGCCGTCGCCGCCGCCTTCGCCTCCTCGCACCCGCACCTGGTCAGGTCGCTGACCCTCGTCGCCCCGGGCGGCCTGATCCGCTCCGCCGCGCACGTCGGCTGGCGCAGCAGGCTCCTGTACAACGGCACCGCGCTCCCGGAGTGGTGGCGCCGCTGGGTCGTGGGCCGCAGGCTCGCGCCCTCGAGGACCGACGGCGGCGGTAACGTTCCTGAGGCGGAGGCCGTGGACGACGCCGAGGCGAGTTGGGACGACCTCCGGCTTCCCGGTGCGGGGACGATTGGGGCTGTTGTCGGGTGGCAGCTCGCGAGGCATCCGGGGTATGTGAGGAGTTACATGTCGACCATCGCCTACGCGCCCATCTACGACCGAGGAGATGAGGAATGGAAGGTCCTCGGAGACGTGCTGGAGGCAAGGAGAGCCGATGACGGGGCCGGGTTGCCGGGGCTGAGGAAGGGGCGGGTGCTGTTCGTGCTCGGGGAGCGGGATGAGATTGTGGTCCCCGGGGAGACAGTGTGGGACGCGCGGAGGGTTCTGGGCGAGGACGCCGTCGAGGTCCTGGTGCTCAAGGCCGGGCACGAGGTTGCCGTCACCAAGGGGAGGGAGATTGTCGACGAGGTCGTTGCGCGGTGGGAGGCGAGGGATTAGACTTTGGCGGCGGTTGATAGAGGAACGAGACGTATAAGAAGATGGTTTGGTCTATAGATTAGAGGCGTGCGAGACTTCGCATTAGATGAAGTATAGAAGTCGGTCCGGTAGAGGAACCACACGGTTTGGCATGTTGGTTATCACGGAAACTGAAGATACTGTCTTGGTAGAGCACACTTGTCTCACCTCAATGGAACGGGTCGCTTGGAGGAACCTACCTCTACCCTAGCAGATTAGAGTACATTAGCACTTGGTGTTATTCATTAAAGAGTATGGATACGTTAAACAACAAAAGTCAATCCCCGTTTCCCTGCCGTTCGCTTCTTCAACCAACAGTTCCCGAATCTGTGCGACCAGTTCACGCGCCACTCGTAATCCCCGCTGAACTCCCTGCTCCGGGAGATTCGAAGTCATCGTCCAGGCTCGCAAAGTAGTCGAGAACCATGTTCGACTTTTTCAAGAAGGCCGTATCTACTGCACTCTTTCCGCCGAGTCTCAGAGTAATCGACGCCCCCGCCTCAACAAGGCGCCTGGTGACGATCGCATCGTCCCAGAGCACCGCTATGTTTAACGCAAGTTGTATGAAAGGGGAGTCCTTTTTTATGGACGCTCCATATCGCAGGAGATTCAGTACCATGGTGTCGTCGTTTATCCTCTCAATTGTATACTCCCAAAGAGACAGAGACGGTAATGGTGATGTCTCTATGTCAGCTCCATATCGCACTAGAACTTGGACCATGGCAATGTCATCTTCATCAATCGCCCAATACATTGGAGTGCGGTTCCAAATGCTGACTCCGTTTGGATCCGCGCCTGCCTTCAGTAAGACTTTGGCGTATTCCAGTCCTCGCCTGCAAGCGCTGAGCAAAGGTGTTGCCGCCCACACATGGTATGGGGTTTCTAGCTCCCTGGTAGTCGCCTCTCGCACCCTTTCTTCCAGAACATTTAACGGCTCCGAGATCACGACCTCGATCAGGGTCTTCTCAAGACCGATGAAAGAGGTCCGAAGGTAGGTCTTAGCCTGCTGCAAAGCCTCGTCAATATCGCCTAAGTTCATGATGTGGGCTATTTCGCAAGGGGTTCGTCCGTCCGAGCTTCTCACGTCGCATCGTGCTCCGGCAGCCACAAGCAACTCTACGCTTCTGAGGCGACTACTCCTACACGCTTCGTGCAGAGGTGTATCTCCATCGATGCCTTGGGAGTTTAAATCTATCTCCGGCGCGTTTTTCAACAAAAACTCAAGCGCAAGCCCTTCCGGGGCTTGCGCTGCATCGTGCAGCAATGTTCGTCCCATGGAGTCTCGGATATCAGTACCCAGGCCTTGCTTCAGGCCTTGCTTCATCAGCTTCTCAACGACTTCCGTATGATTATTTCTCAATGCAAGCACGAGAGCCGAGCATTCCTGAACGTTCACGGCGCATATGTCAGCGCCACGGTTGATGAGCGTTTCGATACAGTGAATATGGCCCTCTGCGGCAGCGCACTGTAGAGGAGTGTCCCTGCGATCATCTTCCGACTTGGCCTCAATATCAGCACCTTTTTCGAGTAACAGACATACGACGGCGCTTCGATCCCACTGAACAGCTAGGTAGAGGGGCGTTGAACCGCGCGCGGTTCTCTGCTCGACGTTGGCGCCTGCTTCAAGTAGGTGTTTGACCACATCAACGTGACCGCCGATGGCGGCAGTACACAGAGACGTCCATCCGTGGATCATTCTGTCAACTCTGATTTCTGGCAATTTAAGCAGTGCCTGTACTGTCTGAACATCCCCTGATCGAGCAGCATTGATCAAATCTTCTTGCCTTGCCCATACTTCATCCTCTGGGATGTTCTGACGCGCTTCTGGCGAGTCTGGGCGACGGGTTTTCGTCGTCTTACGGGTCCCTACGTCTGTCAAAGAACCGATGAGAGCAGTTTTATGGTGGCCTTCCATTGTATCCCGTCTCATGTAAAGTTCTTTCAGGCGGGTCACGATGCTCACTGCTATCTCATTTTCGTCATGCAGCTTTTCCGAGAGCGGAAGAACCGACTCAAGAATGTTGATGGCTCGATCGAATTCCCCAGATTTGTGACACGCCCTCGAAAAGTCACACATGATCCGGAACGAATCTTCGTCGCCCGGCCATTCATGACCGGACTCGCTGGCTTTGATGGTTTCATACGTGATCGTTAACTCGAAGAGCTTCATGGCTTCACGTGGAAAGCCCTGTAAGAGGTGAGCCTGGGCCGCTTGATGAAGGATGAAAGTGTACGGCGTGCGAAGTCGTCCGCTGTATGGATCCAGATCACCGGCTTCAACATGCTCCGAAACAAGAGATATGGCATGCTTGAAAGGGGTGAAGTATTTTCGCCGGATGTCTGCTGATTTTGGGCCCTCTAGATCAAGTGCGTTGAGCATGGTGGGCTGAGAACTGGGTTGGTAGACTGATCCTGCTAGTCCGTGAGCTGCCTGCATGACGTACTGCGTTCGTTGAAGTGTGGTCTGGTTCTCTAGGCTCCAATGGCAGAGAATTCTGTGGACCATGAGGGTCGCTATGTGATTGTTGTGTTCCGTGAGGCGGACCAGGCAGAAACTGGAGAGACGGCGAAGGGCCAAACGCAGATTCTGCGGTTGCCGAAACAACTCTCGGAGCGTCTTGAATTCTTGCGTCGTCTCATCCAAGTCTTGAGCCACGAGGTCAAAAAAGTCGAATTTGTCCAAGAGTGATATGGGAACTTGCCACGATCCCAAGATGGCAAGAAGATTGAAAAGTGCTGCATCCAATGGTCTGCATTTGAGAGAGCGGTAGACCATGTCGAGAATCGTCACGATGACACGATTCTTTTCGTACGACCAAAGAGCCTCGTCTGGGGCGTTATCCATGAGGCTTCTGTAGTTTTCTTTGTATTCACGATAAAACTCGGAAAACGTAAACTCCCCGTTAAGTATAAGACCACCAGCTTGTTCAATGGCAAGGGGAATGCCACTAAAGTCTCTGACAATGTTGTTCGCGGAAGCCGAATCTTGATCGTGTGTTAGAATAGGTAGTCTGAGAAATTCTGAACTAACTGACCTTCATCTCCAGTTCTCTGTGCGCAAAGAAACAGTAGAGAACATGCATTCTCATGATCCAAACCTTCCACGTGGATGGGACTTTTGGGTCGAAATCCCTTGAAGGACCGTGGTTTCGTGCTTGTGACTAGAACCGATCCGTGTGAGCACTCTGGGATGTATCTCGCCAAATCGTTCTGGTCACCATCCTCGGCACTGTCGATGACCAGCAGCCATTTACGATGTGCAGTGCTCCTCAGGCGTGCTTTCACCCTTGATAAGGCATCCAGCTCTGGACTCTGTGGGACTGGCATATCTCGCGGCCAGCTTTTTGAGATCTCAGCCGCAGCCTCCTGGAAATCGTGTGCGGCATATTCAGCAGTGGATGCGTTGACCCATATGACAGCCGAGTACCGACGGCCCTCTTCTTTGATGTGACGAAGAGCCAGCTGTGTTTTCCCCGAGCCACCTATCCCCTGCAGAAGCAAGCTCTTTCGGCCTGGGAGCGAAGGATCTAGGGCTTGACGCAATTCAATAAGCTCCCCCTTGCGGCCTACGAAAAAACTTGTGATCTCAGGAAGACCGGAAAAAACGACTCCCGGGGGCAGTTCGGTCATTGGTTCGGATATCTCAGTCGCTTGAACACGAGCATCATTAAATTTGATCTGCCAATCAGTTACACGGAGCAAGCCTACTCACTGCTCCGAGGCTTTAGAGACCGCGCGCACCGTTCCACCTCCGTCTGACGACCCTTGAGATACGACTTTGTGACTGCCGAGATCATCTGTAGGGCCTCATCGTCACTCTCGTTCAGCTCCACTGCCTCCAGTCCTCGGTCAACGTCGAATCGGTAGTATGAATCGTTCATGTTGGCTTTCCTAAACCTAGAGGCGGCGTCAGTGACATATTCTGCTGTGAATACGACAGCGTTGAAGGACAGTACTGAAGAGCAGTGTTGAACTGGGTAAATAGAGAAGGGTGCGACTCACCGATCCTCCACTACGCGGTGTGCCTCGTCACAGTCAGTCGCGATCTTGATACACATAGTGGCCGCATCCTTGAGTGATCCAACTCCTGGGAATAGCTTCAGCAGTGTCGACGAGCTTGCACGCTTGAACGTAGGCCTCCCAGTTCCGACAGACACGAGACATTCAACTCCAGTCACAGCGTCTCGCAGTGGCAAGGGCCAATCTGTTGACTCTAGCTCTGACAAGGCAGCGCTGCTAGGATTGTTCTTTCTGAAGGCACCGTCGACGTATTCGACCCCATTGATCGTGACGGAGGGGAAGAACGTGGTGGCCGCGGAAGTAGCCAGGCATGCATCGACGATAGGGCAGGCTTCGACGCCTGCTCGAACACCGTACGAACGAAACAGGTAGTCGTCATGTGTTGTCTTTGAGCCGTTAAAACGGCGACCTGTACATATGTAGAAGTTAGCTGCTGCTTCATGACAACGAAGACCGTAAGGTAGGTGGTTGAATGCAGATAATGACTTACGGGAACTTTGCCGCTTGCCGTGGCGTCTCCTCCATGCATCGTATCGTCGCCCGCCTGCCCCCTGATCACTTCAGAAAGTCCCTTGCTTGTGTGTTTCGATCCAGTAGATAGCATCCTCAGTGTCTGCTTCAGATTCCCTCCTTCGAAGATTTTGGACCCTAGGGTCCTAAATAGGGCCTCGCACTCGTTCAGGGTCTTGCCGAGACGACCGATTAGGACCGCAAGTAGGCCACCGGTACTTGTTCCGCATATAAAGTCGAAACATTCGTACGGTTCCGGGGTAAAATCAAGTTGGTTTTGAATCCTGACTTGCAGCATGAGCTCCTTGAGGATTAGGATCTCGGACAAACCCCGTATGCCACCGCCATCGAGGCAGAGGACTCGGGGCCGCATTGGGAAGGACACGTTCAAGTCCTAGATGGACGGGAACTAAAGTGGATGAAAGACGATAGTGAAGGACGGCGCTGGTGAAGGAGGCAGTGGCGAGGAGAGTTAGCAATGACCAGGAGAGTAAGAATTGAAAGCAGCAAAATTAATCATGGCCACGACATCGCAACACGGCTCCTTCGTGCTGTAGGCCTCCAGCAGGCGACCAAATCCGCCAAGAATGCCCCGCACCAGGCTGGCGCTTGCCGTTTCCTCTTTCCTTTCCTCTTGCTTCTTCGGTCGCGAGAGAGGCACTTGAGCAGCTGACTGGTCCAGCCCTGCCCATTCAGGCCAGCCCAGATAAGCGGAAAGTGCACCTCCCAGCAGCTCGTAAATCCTTGCCGCAGACATGCCTAGGCGCTTGCAGGAAGTACATGCTCCTACACCTGACCTAGGTCTTGCAGCCCAATAAGAGATGGAGGTTGAGTTACGGATACATCTTTGGAAAAACGACAGGAAAAACGCAGTTTTAATAATTGAACAGATGTATATTTCAATAATACCGATAATTTCTAGTTCATACCTCGTCATATCATCTTGTATGTATCATCGTCGTGACCAGCCTCCTCTGGTCACCTCTTCACCAGAGGCGGGACCCGTGCTCACCACCTAGCGGTGGAAGCTATTGAGATCTATATCAAATCGGCGATTCCTAACACTGCGAGGCTCGGCTGTGTTCCAGGCATAATCTGGAATCAGATTCCCAGGGTATAGGATGCACCGATTGCTCGGTGAACAGGGTCGAAGAGCGCCGGGACGTTCCTTGGCAGTTGGCATGGCCGCCGTCGCCGGGTCGCTTCATGACCCCCGCTGACAGCCTGTGTGCTGAACCGGACCAATGTTCCAGACAAGTCTGAGAGCTAGAAAAGCCTGACGCAAATCTACTGCCTCCCTGAGATCACTTGTCTAGCCCGCGGGCCTTGACGAAACGGTTGATCTGCTCACGGGTGAGCTTGTCGTTGTACTGCTCATGGCATTCGTAGAAGGATATGAGCTCCTGGGTGCAGTCGACCATGGCGGCGATGTCAACATTGCTCTCTGCCAGCCACGCGCCGTACTGCTGCATCCGGCCGAACCTCTGGGCCGGCTGCTTGTCCTTGTCGGCGGGATTCGGCGTGCCGGGCGTGGGCGGCAGTCCAGGTGCCCTACCCTGGACCTGAGCCAGCGCCGCACTCGCAGCAGCAGTGATGCCCGCCGCCGTCGCTTGGGTCTGCCCCGTCATGCTCGCCGTGGGCCGGATGACCACCACGAGCAGGATCGCAGTCAGGGCGATCGTGTGCGGGGGGTACAGCAGGGGCAGGTCCGTCATGTAGTGGTCGTTGATGATGGACCAGCCCAGGGCGACGTCCTCCTGGGTCAGGTTGAGCTCCTGCTGGTAGTTGTTCAGGGTGCGGTACGGCTGGTATACGATGAGCTGGGAGCTCATCTCGGATATCATGAAGAACTCGCACTCGCCGAGCTTCGAGGTGTCGAGGCCGAGGAAGTCGGGCCACAGCGAGCGGGCCTCGCTGACGATCAGGCGGATGTGCTGCGGGCATTCCTCCATCTTGCAGGCGAGGTAGAGGGCGGTCGCGACGACGAGATAGGGGTTCGTTCGGCGGATCTCGACCTTGGTGTAGAAGCGCTTGATGTAGACCTGTGCGGTGGCCATGGCCTGCTGGCGGACGACCATGCGCTTGCCGAGACGGTTGACCTCTAGAGACCGCGAGTTAGCCAACCGAGAGCAGAGAGAAACGGTTCAGCGAGACAAACGCTGGTTAAAGTAGATGCCCAGGTGCCGCTGTTGCGGCAGAGGGAACATCTGGACCAGTTCCGCATTGTCGTCCTCGAGCTTCTGCCGCACTGCATGGAGCTCGTCTTTGGTGTAGAGCCAGAAGCGACGCTGGGTCGACTCCCAGTAGTTGGCAGCCATGACGACCTGGCGATTGTTCGAACGGGATCTATGACATGGCTTGCATTGGTGAAGTCGGGCCAAGGTGGCGCGGGGATTCAGTCGAGCCGGAGTAGGCTGCGAGCGAGCGAGGCTGATGAAGTTACGTTCGCCCGTTCCGTACTGGATTCCACGAACAGTGGCTGCGAGGCTGGTGGGCAACCCTGAAATCCATTGTGGCTAGTGCGTGCATGTCACGATAACGATAAGGCCGAAGATTGCCGGGTCAGGCGGACGGACGGGACGCAGCGCCAAATGGAAAGAACCAATCCAGAAGCTCTAGAGCCCTGAAAGCTTCCGAAAAGGCAGATTGCTGACTGCTAATTGGCGGCAGCTGATTTGCCTCGCTTGTCTCGCCCGGTGGAACCCCCGGCGGGGCCCCCCATGTTGCCGAGCTTTTGACGCTGTGGCTTTCAGCGCGAACCACTTGCGGCAGGAGGGCTCTACTTTTTCTTGGTTCGACGCACCTCACGATCCCTCCTACGTCAGTCCTTGTGGCTTGCAGCATGCGAGTAGTTTCGCGACAACGCCTACTCCGACCCGCCATGTCTTCATGATACACGGCAATACATACGATACGAGACGACTGCGATCCAAAACCCCTCCCCCGAACCGAAAATCGGCGCCGTCGCCCCATGAATCCCGCGTCGAAACCGAAACCTCGACTCTACTGCCCTGCGTCCTGATGCCGCCGCCGCCATGGGGGTGACAGAATGGGTTTCCGAGCTCGAGATGGACGTCAAGGAGTCGCAGAACCAGCGCGATAAGCGCGTGGAGGATCTTTGGAGGCAGCTGGACGTCCAGAAGACCGGCTACCTGGACTTTAAGGGGCTGCAAAAGGGCCTGAACCGCATCGATCACCGTCAGCACCAGTCCCTGCCCCGGCTCTCCCGTGGGGGATGGAACTAACGATGGGTTGCAGCTATGAAAAACGCGGAGGACATGCTGAGGAAAATTATGTCCGTCGTCGACACCAACGCCGACGGCAAGATTCAATACGAAGGTGAGCTCGCGTTTGAGGTCTAGCTGAGGCTGGAGCTCCTGCCATCGGCTGGGTTCCCCTGTCTACGGGAGGCACCGGGTTTGCTAACGACGATGCGCCCTTATAGAATTCCGCACCTTCGTCGAGCAGACCGAGAAGCAGCTCATGATTCTGTTTCAGTCAATAGACAAGGACAACAATGGACGACTCGACAAGACGGAGCTGCAGGAGGCCTTCAGGCGGGCTGGGCTGGTCGTGCCAATGCGCAAGCTCAGCGCCTTCTTTGGCGACATCGATATGAACAACGACGGCTTCATCAGCTTCGAAGAATGGAGGTAAGCATCATTTTTTCACGGGTCCTTGGGTTCACTTCGAGGCGAAGCCGATTTTGCATTTAAGGGGTCAAATTTCGGTCCCATGTGCTGGCGGGGCCTCAGGGGCTGCGATGGTCTCGGTGTAGCTCGGTCTGCAGTGGAGACCATCCCAAGAAGCACCGGATGAATAGTTGACCTCGGTCTCGTTTGGATCAGAAAGCATTCACTGACACGGTATCATCTGCTAGGGACTTTCTCTTGTTCATGCCGGCGCATGGCAACGGCCACTCGCACCTCCAGGCAGTGCTGGACTTTTACTCGTCCATTGTGACACTCACTGCAGAAGGAGACTCGATGGTATCGGAGGAGACACTCGAAGGTTTAGGTACGACCGGCTTCCTTCTGCAAACTCTCTTTGGATCCATTTTGAGGATCGCGTCCCCTCCGGATCGTGAGACTGGCGCCGAGCCCCTCACCGACAAGGACGACAAACCCGAGGTGTCTTCTCGAGATGAAGCATCCCTTCCTGGTATTGCGCAAATCCCTACCTCGTCAAAACCCGCACAGCAGACTTCACCAAGCAGCTTTACAGATCCCACACAAATACCCGCCACGGCAGCGTCATTACCAGCGTCAAAACAAGCGGACGCAAGCGGCGCCGCCAAGATGGAGGCAGCCGCGCTCCAGACCACCGTCGCCGCGACCGCGGCTGCGGCTGCGGCCGAGGAGAAGCGCGCAGCCATCGTCAGCACCGTTCGAAAACTCCCCGGCGTCGGCACCTCCCAAGCAAAACCGGTCACAGGGTCCGAGCAAGGCTCCAGCTCAGATGCGACTGTTGAACGCAAGACCAAGAGACTGACTGACTTCGCCCCTGATCCAGGTTACTTCATTGCGGGTGCCGTCGCCGGTGGACTCTCGCGAACTGCTACAGCTCCTCTCGACCGTCTGAAGGTGTATCTCCTGGTCAACACGCGGGCCACCACCGGGACTGCCGGTGCCGCCTTCAGGCAGGGACGCCCATTGGTGGCCCTTGGCAACGCCGTTAGGCCGTTTACAGATGCCATCAAGGATCTGTGGAAGGCGGGCGGCATGCGGAGTCTTTTTGCAGGTATGCTTGTGATCAACTGCCTCATCCCACCAACCCCTTGACAGGGCGATGTTGGATGGAAAAGTCAATTTTTTGCGCATTTCTGACCGAGTTCAGGCAACGGACTCAATGTCATTAAAATCATGCCCGAGAGCGCGATCAAATTTGGATCATATGAGGCCGCAAAACGAACCCTCGCTAAGCTCGAGGGACACAACGACCCAAAACAGATCAATGGATACTCCAAGTTCATCTCGGGTGGTGTTGCTGGCATGGTCGCCCAGTATGTCTACTGCTTATGCCTCCATATCTGGCAGACTTCTTACTGACATCCTCTAGATTTTGTGTGTATCCCCTGGATACACTCAAGTTCCGCCTCCAGACCTCCACGGTCCAAGGCGGCCTCACTGGCAACGCGCTTGTGGTAGATACTGCCAAGAAGATGTGGCAGGCAGGCGGCATGCGCTGCGCATACCGTGGTGTCACCATGGGCTTGATGGGCATGTTCCCCTATAGCGCCATCGACATGGGTACTTTTGAGTTTCTGAAGACCTCCTACAAGAGTTACATGTCAAAGTACCGCGGCATCCATGAGGAGGATGTCAAGCCAGGCAACATCATGACAGGCATCATTGGAGCCACCAGTGGTGCCTTTGGTGCCTCAGTAGTGTACCCGCTCAACGTCCTCCGCACACGACTGCAGACGCAAGGTACCGTCATGCACCCCGCCACATATACGGGCATCTGGGATGTCGCACACAAGACGATGAAGAACGAGGGTGTGCGGGGCATGTACAAGGGCCTCACACCTAACCTCCTCAAGGTCGCTCCAGCACTGAGCATCACTTGGGTTGTGTATGAGAACACAAAGAAGCTCCTGGGGCTGGAGTGAGTACAAAAAGAAAAAGAGCATAGGGAAGCAGGGCTTGGAAAATGGGAGGGGAGGGCCGACTTGCTTCCAACAAAGAGAGGCCTGATTTACTACTACAGAGGCCACATTGGCCCAGCATTGGCTCAAACAAGATGATTTGGGTGGAGGAAGACTTTGGATGGCGTCGGAGGACAGCCTTGTGGCCGCGTTGAGAGCGGCATCAACACATCATCCTTATACATTAGCTGCTTATTACATGGCCCGTGTCGCGCGCCGAGGCGTTGGGAGACTCGGGAGGAGATACCAGAAGACATGTTCATTGCTCCGGCACTACTGCTCCCAGTATCGTTGCTCCAGTAGAGGCGGGAACCAGGCTGTTAGTACCGTGTTGAACGGGACATTGCTCTTGGCTATCTACTGCGCCACCATCTCGCTACCTTATTTCCTAGGTCCCGGGATCTGTGTGCTGCGGCTACAGCCCACGTGGGACTCGATGCTTGATGGGATTAAGGTATCGCGACGACGGGGTGTCTCTTATAAAGTGGTGCTCGGAGTGAGACGATGAACCAGACTCTAGTCCACCAGCCAACCCCGCGGCGGGGTAGCTAGTCCAATGTCTCAAGTTTTTCTGTCTCTCTTTTTCGCCCTTTCTTTTTGCCAGCCTCCAAAAATTTCAGATGGCATGGAGGGGTGATAAGATGGGAGGTGACGTGGACTCGGACCGGTAGCGTCGTAGTCGTCGTCCTGGCCCTACGGGACAAAAAGCTTACGTCGCGATCGTCGTCACCCCGTGCAGCTTGCCCCAACCACGAGAGGCTTGACATGAGGGGGGGGATCCATCGTAGCTGCAGGGCGACGCGTGTGATTCGTAGTGCTTATAGTGTACTTGTATGTACTAGCGTACCTATAGGCTATGTAGCAGTGAAGGTCGCCTGGATACAACGTCGAGGGCGCTGGAATGGGCGCTGGAATGAAAGAGAAGAGGTGGATCCGGAGCGATAGCCGAGGCCGGGCGGAACACGGTGGAGACGAGGTAGGTGAGTCAATTGGGTAGGTAGCCTGGGGGACTTTTGTCGGCGTGGTTTCCGTAATATCGGTCTGAAGACGGTCCGCTGTGTAATGCGGAAGGCGCGATGCCGTCTGGTCTTTCCCTCTTGGAGTCTCCTCGAACTTGCCAGACTCGCGCCTTCCTGAGATATGGGCATTAGTAGCAGTAACGACCTTGTAGGTAGGGAAGTAGCCCTGTAGAGAGATAGGGGAGTTAGGCTCTGGCTGTCACCTCAACGGCAACCCGGCGCCGTTCGTTCCTGCCCTGGCCTGGTCAACGGCGCCGTAGGCATCGAATCCCCGTCGGGCAACGGGCTCCACACCACCACGACCGCCCAATTGAGTTCGCCGGTGGCCGCTGCATCGTTCTTGCCGCAACCCAGGGACCATGTCACCACGTACCGCAGGCCTGGCTTTTTCTTCCCCGATCCCATGTCCTTTTGGCTCTGCTAAGTTCTAACCAGCTTGCCAGC
This sequence comes from Colletotrichum magnum, assembly GCA_022457145.1. Classification (NCBI taxonomy): domain Eukaryota; kingdom Fungi; phylum Ascomycota; class Sordariomycetes; order Glomerellales; family Glomerellaceae; genus Colletotrichum; species Colletotrichum magnum. Next base: position 17,429 of record JAJHHK010000132.1, read on the forward strand.
TTCCTGTTTCGTTTGGTCGCGCAAGCGTGTGTCAGTCACGCAAAGTCGCAGAGAATGATGACACCACGGGCGCTTGCTTTTCGTTACTCGCAGAAGTACCGCTACGGTACGCGGTCTCATATCTCTCCCTCGCCTGTGATCTGCGAGTGCTGACGACGTCGCCCCCTCTTTGCGATATCGAATCCTCTGGCCGTAATCGGGTACAGGCGCCGGCACGCGTAAGTCGGCCGCTGCAGTTTTCCCCGTCTCTCTCAAACCCTTGCCAAAAGGACTGCGCAGCAAAGTATCGCGCTGCGTCTTCGGCGATCCGACCAACTTCGACCGAACCAGGGGGTCCCATTTCTTCGTTTACGAGCAATTCCACATGGTGGTTGGGGTCTTGAGGAGTGACCTGACCTCGCATCTGGTATTGTAAGCCGCGAAGAGAGTAAGACTCATTTCAATTTTCTGCTATCCCGCTGGTATCTTCCCAATCTTCCCCTCCTTCCTGTCTTACCCAAGCGCAACGCGTACTCTCCGTCGTCTTCTCGACCCAACCGCCATCATCGTCTTACGACGTGCCTCTCAAAATTTTCATCCTTCTCCAACCTTACACAAATCCCCTTTTTTGTATATGCCATTGTGGGCTGTAAACTTTCGGGCAGCACACTCCAGTCTCCGGGGAAGCAGAGCCGTCACCCCAACTGTTTGACGTCGTTTCTTGGCATCCGTTTTACCCGTCCTCGACGCTGCGCGTATCAGCCAAGCCCCTCCGTCACGATTCAGTTGCCGTCGCGCCCTCTGTCAGTGTCAGTGTCACAAAACCGTCTAAACCGGTCAGAGACGTCCGTGTGCGAGCTTTTGTGTGTTGTGTGTTGTGTTGTATGTGTGTGTTGCTTTGCTCAAGGGGCAAAGCTCAAACAATAGCGACCCAGCATTAAGAAACAAATTCGGACGGAAACAAAACGGTACACCTCCACCAGCATACCGAAATAGAAGTCGAGAAGAAAAGTCAAAGAGACGTCGCGCCGTCTCGCCCGCCGCCGTCGCCATGCCGGCCCCGTACTCCGACAATCTGTACTCCGTCGAGGACTCCGACCTGGAAGGCTCGGACAACGAACTCGACAGCCACCTCTCTCCCACAGACGGCTACTTCCAGAACACATCGTCGTCAGCAGATAATCTCTACCCCCCGCAACAGGATCACGACCACGAGTCCCGGTCCATAGGCAACGTCACCGACGCGACGCTTCCCACATCCGCCGGCGTCCCGCATGTGCCCAACGTCCTCGTCCAGGACCCCTCGCTGCAGAAGAGCTCCAAGGACCGCGAGGCCAGGGAAGAGACGAGGTTAAACACCTCCATCGCTCCATCGGTACAGGGTACCTCATCCGTCGACGACTTCTACGACGGCGCATCCACCGTTGCTGATAGCGAGGCCACGCCGTCGCACACGACCTACACCTCCCACGCCCGCAGCTCGTCGTCTTATACGCCCTACTCCCCCTCCACTGACGCTCCTCTGCGCACGCCCCAGACTCACTCGCGAAGGAACATCTACTCGCAGCCCGCCTCGCTGTTCCGCATCCCAAGAGAGGCACCGCCGGCTTACACGCCGTCGCCTACGTCTCCGCTGTCGTCATCGCCGACAGAGCCCAGGAACTACCAGACCTTCTCCCCTTCGACAATGGGGGCGCCCGAGGAAGAGCGGCGCCTGCTGGGCCGCGAGCCCGAGAGCATGGGTGACGAGCCCTACGACGAGGACCCCAGGCCTGTTCCGTGGAAGGATAGAGTCCTTAAGAAGTACCCGTGGGCGTCGAGGCGCACCCTCAAGATGGTCCTCTTCGTCCTGCTCATGTTTTCTATTTTCGTCGGCTTCCTGAGCATGCTGGGCACCACCGTCTCTCACAACGTAAGTGTCACCTCCTGCCAAGAGTGAACATTGCAGCTAACACACATCCCCAGCCCGGCAAGACCCCTTCGCAGCCCTCCAAGGGCTTCGACCCCGTCACCGGCCTCCCCATCAAGGACGGCCCCGAAGCCCCCAACGACCCGTCGAAGCCTCCCTCGCCCACCGACCCCGGACTGCCCCAGCTCGACAGACCTCTCCCCTGGAAGCCCCAGAGCATCTGCGCCAAGACCGAGCACCGCTTCGACACCGATGTCTTCGCCGTCTCTTTCAAGCCCGACAGGACTTTGAGCGTGCTCCAGACCTATCAGAGCGACAAGCCTTCGAGCGGCTACCAGCCACATGTGACGGGTGACATCGTCGTCCGCCGCCAGCTCTCCAACTCCCCGGGCGCGTCCATCGAGCTCGAGGTCATCGCCAACGACAAGCGCCTCGAGCCCGAGGTCGAGTGGGAGGAGAGCTTGCAGCAGCTCAAGATCAAGACCCCCCAGAAGATCGAGTGGCACCAGGATTCCCAGCCTTGCATGACAATCCGTGCCACCGTCTGGGTCCCCGAGAATGCAGACATCAGAAGCCTCCAGCTTGCCGCCCTGCACCTCGGCGTTAGACTCATCGACGACCTTACTGTCACCGTGACGGACGCCGTCGAGATCCGCACCCTGTCCGGAGACGTCTACTCCCCGACCGCGCCGCACGCCTCCTACAGCCTCAACGGGCGCAACATCGTCGTCAAGACCATCTCGGGAGACATTACCGGCTCCTGGCCGCTGTACGACAACCTGCAGATCGCCTCAACATCTGGCGACATCAACGCCGGCGTCGAGCCGCAGCCGGTCCTCGAGTCCAAGCCACTGCCTGCCGTCCTCGAGGTCACCACCGAGTCTGGCGACATCGTCGTCAAGGAGCCCATCGAACAAGCCCAGAAGAGCGACAAGCCCGACACGGTCATCCCGCCGCGCGACTACATCACCAACATCGACACCAAGTCGGGCAAGATCCGCGCATGGGTCGCCTTCAGCTCCATCGCCACCACGGAGACTATCAGCGGCGACATCTTCACCGTGCTCCTGCCCGTCTACAACGTCAGCCTGCTCCAGAGCGTCCCCACGCCCGAGCTGCACACCAAGACCAAGAGCGGCATGACGAACCTCGACCTCTACGAGCCCATGTGGGTGTCGATCGGCGGGACCCTCTCGCGGGACGACCAGGCCAAGGCGCCCAAGGCCAACCCCAACGTGCCCGTCGACATCCCCACGAACCCGCTCCCCGTGCCCGCTCTCCCCAAGATCCCGAAGATCCCCAACATCCCCGTCGTCCCCATCGGCGCCCGCGACCCGTACGACTACCTCCCCGGTCGCCGCCGCTGGAGCGACCTCGTGCCCAAGGCTGCCGATGCCGCTGCTGCCTCGACCGGCGGCAGCCTCGCCGCGCAGGACCAGCCGCCGATGCGCTCCCTCAAGTCCTCGCACACCACCGTCAGCGGCGACCTGGTCATCCACTACCCGGCCTCGTGGGAGGGCACCATCTGGGCCGAGTCCATCAGCGGCGACATCACCCTCGGCGGCAAGGGCGTCAAGGTGACCAACAGGAACAACAAGTGGCCCCGGAGCGCGCGCGCCGTCAAGGGCCGGAGCTGGAGCTGCGAGGCCAACATCAAGACCGTCTCCGGGGACGAGGTGCTCATCGTCGGAGAGCGGTAAGCCCCTTTGGGCGGTGGTGACACGGAAGCGAGAAAACAACAAGAGGGAACCTTTCTGGAAGGAATTATGGAAGGATGGATATACCTGTCGTTACGAGACCTACGGCTAAGGGGGGGAAATATGGCGTTTGGTACAGGCCCGGCAGGGGAGGAACAAACTTAGTCGCTGGGTGCGGAATACCGACCGAGGCAAAACGCGACCTCGAGTCTTTCTCTTTTCTCTTTTCTTAGTTCAATACACACACAAAAACGTAAGCAGTTTTATACATATAATACGCCATCTATTCATACAATTTTTCCGAGTGTAGTCGTCTCGAGGAGCTAGTCTTAGTTGTACAGGGGTATCTCACGCTCGCTCTCGTCGACGTCTCCCCCCTTATCCTTTTTCTTACACGACGCAGCTGTCTTCTTTGGTTGCTTCACGCCCCCTCCGCCGCGCCTCCTTCTCTCCTTTGCGCGCCGCTCCTCGTGCTCCAGCAGGTCCCAGTCGACCTTCCGATACCGCACCTCGTACCGCACCCAGCGCTCCAGCCCCGGAAGCTGCACCCCGAGCGTCGGCAGCGCGAGCATCCGCAGCACCTCGCGGCCCGTCTCCTCGTCCCTGTTGACGGCGTACAGCGCGGGCAGCGTGTACCGCACCTTTCCCGGCGCGAGGCGCTTCATCACGCCCTCGAGCCGGGCGCGCGGGTCCTCCGCGGCGGCGGCGGCGGCGGCGTCGAGCTTGGCCTTGTTGGCGGCGTAGAGGCTCGGCCTGAGGTTGCGCGCCGCCACGTCTTCTGGATTTTCAGCGGCAGCAGCAGCGGCTGCAGCGGCGGGGTCGACCTGCGCCAGGCCCTCGCGGAAGGCCTTCGCGTGCTGCGGCGAGAAGGGCGCGACGCGGAAGACGGCCGTGACGCGGCTGCGGACGCGGATCCAGAAGCGGCCGTCCCAGATCTGGAAGCGGCGCCAGGTGTGCCAGTCGATGGACTGCGGGGAGGGGAGGGGCAGGGGCTCGCGGTGGAGCTGCTGGAGGCGCTCCATGTTGCTGATGTTGTTGTTGCTGCTCTCGGGTGACGCTGCCGCGGCAGCGTCGTGTTTGGGACGGGGCTTCGGCGGGAACTGCGGGTGGAACTTGTGCAGGCCTCGCGTCACGGTGGTGAACGTCGCCCGGGGCAGGGGCTGCAGCGAGGGGTACGGCTCGCGGACGAGGTACCACCTGTTCGGCGCGCCGTCGAGCGGGAGGAAGAGGACGGAGGCGAGGTTGAAGGGCTTCCGGGGCGCGTTGCTGCCGGCGGCAGTGCCCAGTTCGGCGAGGGCGGGAAAGAGGCGTCCTACGATGGTCAGCAGGGACGCGATCTGCGCGTGCTGCTTCTCCGGGGAGACGAAGGAGACGAGGCGGCGGACGACGAGGGCGGCGATGAGCCGGCGGTGCGCCAGCCTCCGCTCCCGGCGCTTCCTGGCGGAGGCGGACCACGGCCGCGCCGGGGCCGGCACGGCCATGCTCGGGAGCGAGACGACGAGGGTGCCGACGTTGGGCTCGAAGGATACGGCGGCCCCGGAGCGGAGGATCCAGCGCTCGGCCTCGGCCTCCTGCGCGGCGACGCGGGCGTCGCAGCGCGCCGCCAGCCTCAGCACGCTGTCCCTCCGCAGGGCCTCGGGCAGCTCGTGCTCGCGCAGCATGTGGCGGACGGCGTTGCGCAGGGTGAGGGTGCGGTCGGCGTTGGTGGCGTCCTCGAACCAGGGGATCTTGTTCGCCTCGCAGGTGGCGACGAGGCGGTCCTTGGCGAAGCCCAGCAGCGGGCGGTAGATCATGACGCCGGCGTCCTCGGTCTCGATGCGCGCGAGGTCCCGCGACGCGGCGGCGGCCCTCGCCCTGGCCTTGGCGGACGCCGAGGCGGTCGCCGCGAAGAGCGCGTCCCGGCCGTCGCCGTCGCGGTGGGAGTGGTACAGCCCGTCGAGCCAGGCGCCGCCCGTGGGCAGGCCGGCGCGCAGCTCGGCCTTGTAGAGCTCCCAGTCGAGGTCGAGCTGCATCTCCCGGCGGAGGTGCTTCCAGTCGCGCTTCGGGAGGCGGAAGCTGACCTTGGGCAGGGAGGAGGCCTGGTCGTCGACGTGGCCGCTCTCGTGGACGCCGTGCATGTCGAAGCACTCGGGGATGACGCCGCGCGGGGACATGCCGCGCAGCCCCCTGCTGCCGTGGCCCGCGAGGAGGCGCATGAGGACCGTCTCGTGCTGGTCGTCGGCGTGGTGGGCGAGGAAGACGGACTCGACGTGCAGCGTGCGGCAGAGGATGCCCAGGCGGCGGTACCGCACCCTCCTCGCGATGCTCTCCAGGTTGGGCGCCGTGCTGGGGTGCCTGCCGCCGCCGTCCTCCCCGTCCTCCCCGTCTCCTCCAAAGTCGTACCCTTCCTTCCTCCAGTTGATCTTGTGGACCATGGCGGCCACGTGCTTGAACTTCCTCAGCTGGCGGGCGACGGCCTCGGCCTCTTCGGCGCTCTCGGGGCGGAAGCCGTGGTCGATGACGAAGGCGGACATGCGGGTGAGGGGGTTGTCGACGATGCGGAACAAGGGCTCGATGTCGCGGAGGCGGTTGAACATGAAGGCGAGGGCCATGGAGTCGACGCCGCCCGAGACGGCGAGGGCGATGCGGCGAGGCGTGGCGGCGCGGGCGCGAGGGAACCGGGGCGGGGTGACGGCACGGACGGCCTCGGCGAACTCGTGGGCTGCTATCGGGCGCGGGACCGGGTGCAGCACCTGCGCCGGCGTGATGCGGGGGAGGGAACCCATTCCATCTCTTTGCTGTGTTGAGTCCCGGTCGTAGAAGTAGAAGGACGAAGGATGGGAGTCAATTGGGTTGTTTTGGTGGTGTTTTGTCGATTGCAGGTTGGTGGGGGAGGGGAATCAGGACGTCTGGAGCTCACATGGAAGGTAGGAAGGAGCAATCGCGGGCCCTAGGTACAGTGCACCTTCCCGGAGCTCAAGCCCGGGTCCACGGAGGAATCATTTCCCCATAATTTTCTTTATTTTATTTTTACTTTCTTTCCAACGCTCTTCTCCTCCTCTATCAACCCCCCCACCCCCCCTGCTAGGGGTCCAGGCCTCGGGAACACCTCCGGGGGGCAAGGACCCCTGCCGGCGCGGCTCAGGTACCGCTGCCCGTACTTTTTTTTTTTCTCACTCCCCTCTAATAAAGCTCCTACGACCGCGGCGCACCGATCAAGCTCCGAGCCTCCGATATCTCCAGTCCAGATAGGCCGCCGAATCGCAAATCCACCGCAAATGCCACCCCCGCGGAAGTGACGATAACGACGAAACCAAGGCCTCAGGCCTTTTCTCTCAATTGACCCTTCTCCTTCACACCGTAGCCGCCCGCTGACTACCCCGACCATCCTACCGGCCGAGGCGAATCTTCAGAAAATAAAAAAGAGAGAGAAGACACAGAAACGATGTCGTCCTCCTCGACCAGCCCCCCCTTCACGACCGCCCTCCTCGCGGGCGCCCTCGCCGGCACCACCGTCGACCTCTCCCTCTTCCCCCTCGACACCCTCAAGACCCGCCTCCAGTCCTCGGCCGGCTTCTTCCCCTCGGGCGGCTTCACGGGTATATACCGCGGCATCGGCTCCGCCATCGTCGGCTCCGCCCCGGGCGCCGCCTTCTTCTTCTGCACCTACGAGGCCTCCAAGTCCGTCATAGCCGCCCGCCTCGCCTCAGGCAACAAAAAGAACACTTGGGCAGATCCCTTGAGCCACATGCTGGCCGCCTCGCTCGGCGAGATCGCCGCCTGCGCCGTCCGCGTGCCCACCGAGGTCGTCAAGCAGCGCGCCCAGGCCGGCCAGCACGGCGGCTCCTCGGCCGCGGCCTTCCGCTCCATCGTGGGGCAGTACTCGTCCGTCGGGCTCGCGGGGGTGTGGAGGGAGCTGTACCGCGGCTGGAGCATCACCGTGCTGCGCGAGGTGCCCTTCACCATCATCCAGTTCCCGCTGTGGGAGCGCCTCAAGCGCTGGGGACGCGAGCGCAAGCAGAGGAAGAGCGCGAGGCCCGACGCCCCGCGCACCGAGTACGAGGTCTCCGCCGTCGAGAGCGCCCTCTACGGCAGCGTCGCTGGCGCCGCCGCCGCCGGCATCACCACCCCGCTCGACGTCCTCAAGACGAGGGTCATGCTGAGCCAGCAGAAGGAGAAGGTTGGCGACGTCTTGAGGAGTATCTACAGGGAGCACGGCATCCGGCCGTTCTTCGCGGGTGTCGGGCCGAGGGTCATGTGGATCAGCATCGGGGGTGCTATTTTCTTGGGCAGCTACCAGTTCGCGGCGAACACACTCACGGGCGCCGTGTTGTAGTACGGTTGTGAGGGAATAACACAAAAAGGAGGGAGCCCGGCGGTAAAAGAAGGATCATATGCATTGGAGGACTCGCCCTCCTGCTCTCTGTATAATACCATCGCCAAGCGCAAGCGGACAGTCCATCCGTGCTCGACGAGTTTCCCGCCATGTACATTACTAGAAACGCTATAATACCCGCACTGATAGAACCATAGAAACGTCAGCCCCCGCCCTCACATTAGTCGACTTCATGCAGCAGCTGGCGGAGTGCTGGTGCCTTGCGACGGCGCCGGCTCGGGCTCGGCGACGGCTGGCTGCGGCGGCGGGTTGGGAATCTCCTTGCGCCCGTTCGCCTTGTAGAACAGCTGGACATCGCTGCTGCCCTTCCAGATGTGCGTCCGGAGGGTTGCGAGGGTCATGGTAATAGGTAGCACCTAAAAGGAATGTCAACAACTACCCATCATCAAGCAGCAGAGGGGAAGCCTCCTTACCTGGTCGTTGCAAATAAGCTCCAAGTACTCGTGCGGCATGAGCGCATCCGGCTCGGGGTTCTCGGTCGGCGTCTCGATGCGCTCCGCGACGTATGCCAAGATCTTCTTGACACGGAGCATCCTGTTGGCATTCAAGCGGTTGTTGCCGTCCGTCGACGCAATATCCGGCAGGCCATTCTGCCACGGCTGGAGCACGAACGAGACCTTGACAGGCTCCTTGAACGGAATCTGGTTCAGGAGCAAGACCTCGCCCAGCCACATGGGGCCGCGCTGCTCGAAGACGTCCGCGCCCTGGCCCACAGTCTCTACGGTGCCTTGATAAATGTTGGCCATACCACCCGTCACCTCCTCCTGGAGAACGACCTTAGTTCCCGGGGGTAACTTGAGAACGGGCGTGTCGTTGGCCTGGCTTGGTGTGATCTTGGTCTCGATGAGCTTGTCGGGGAACTCGGTCAACGACTTGTCGTAGTCGTTGCGAATCTTCTGGATCGCGCCCAGGAAACTGTCGTCAACCTCCTTCTCGTGCGTCGATGATGACTCCGACTCTTCCGCCTTTTCGTCGACAACAGCAGGCTTCTCCGGCGCAGTCGTAGAGGCAGACCGCCCGATCTTCTTACTGCCGAACGACATGCCCATGCCCATGCGGAACTTCTTGCCGAACGGCGTGCTCGGGGACTTGCCGTTGGTGGCGTCTTTGTCCTTTTCCTTGTCCTTCTCCTTATCTTTGCCCGTCTCGGCGGACTTGGAGTCGGCCGTTGCGGGCGGCTGCTCGGTCGCCGGGGTTGCTGGCGCCGCCGTCGCCTTTGAGGCGCCTTCGATGGGACCAATAGCGCTGGTGAAGTAGTCCTCTCTCTCTGTCGAGGGTCGGCTGAACTGCGATGACCTGTTGTCCAGCGGGCTGGCCGGGGTGGCGGCTCCCTCCGGGACATCGTGCAGCCTGCCGCCAGGGCCCGGAGTGGCAAGACCGATAGGCATGCCGGGAGTCATGGGGTGCTGCAAGCCGTTGGCTCTTGGGGTACCTGAGTTTTCGTCCCATTCTGGCAGGCCGGTCGGGATTGATATGCCCGACGGGGGGTTGGCGCGGCTCGCCGCTAGTCGCCTCTCTACTACTTCGTTCAAAGTCTTGCGGTACGCCTCATCTCGCTTGATTTCCTCGTCGATCAAGCCGTCAAACAGATAGCGCAGCATCCATTTTCCAAGGTTGACTGAGAAAGGTCAGTTTCCGCTGCGGATCGTCTCGGGGACGACTTACTTCTTTGGTCTTCCCTGAACTCAATAGGCTCCTCCAATATCAAGTCATCGGCGTACATCTCAGCGTCGAAGCAGCTGAACGGCTCCAAAGCAACCTTGAGACTACCATTGCTAATGTCAATGGAGCACCACGGGGCTACCGCCTCTACCGTGTTCACTTCTGGTTCGACGTCCTCCAGATGTCTCTTGCCAAAGCTTTTAATCGGTTCACACTGCGAACGTTAGCACGCATCCTTGCTCTTGCCTACTGAACCCAAACATACCTTGATCAGATCCCAGAGAAGGACATCGCCTGCCGTATCAAGCGTCAAGACTCTTCTCCTATCGTTCAAGAGCTTGTGCTTAACCAAACCGAACTGGCCCTCGATCGTGTCCTCGGGGTTCTGGTTGATGGGCTCGATGCCTTGGGGTGCATTGGCTCCAGCAGCAGGAGCGTCGGCGGCGGGGTTTGTGAGGACTGGGAAGGTGGCCGTGTTGGAGATTCTCAGAATGGATCTGGGGGAAATCTCCTTTTTGGGTTTGGGAGCGTCGACCGGCGGGGGCGGGGGGCTCGAGGGCTGTCTGGTCCTGGAGGCCGAAGACGCGGCCCTCTGTCGCCGGAAAGCCTCGGGAAGCTGCAGGTCGGGCCCCATGTCGACGTTGGACCACCGGTTGATGGACGAAGTGTTAGTCGCCGTCCAGATGTAGTCGCCCGCGGCCACGACCTTGCTAATGGAGTGGGATTCGTGGGCCACGGCGACGGACAGACCTTCGTCGGGGTTACCGCGCACGTCTGTCTTGACGACGAAGCCGGAGCGGTCACTGCTGTAGAAGGTACCCAGCTCGGGGTCGTCCGAGAACAAGGACCAGACGCTGTCCTCGTGCATGTTGAAGGTGTACATGCAACGACCTCCCGCCGTCACACTCCAGAGCTTGACGGTGTGGTCGGAGCTGGCCGTCAGGACCTTGTCGCCGGCCTCGTTCAAGAGGATGCCGCGCACATTGCTCGTGTGGCCGACACACTTGGTGACCCTCTTGCCGGTGCGAGGGTCCCAGAGACGGACGACGCCCTCGGGCCCACCATTGGCCATGATGTTGTGGCCGACGCTCAGGGCGTAGATGGAACCCTTCTCGGTGACCTCCTCCCCCTTGGTGTCGATCTCGAGAGTCTTTCCACCTCCATTGAGGTCCCATAGATATATCTTGCGATCGAAGCCGCCCGAGGCAACCCAGTTGGCGGAACCGCCCGGGGGCGTCGCTACACACTTTACGTAGTCTGCGTGCTCGCCAATCTTCTCGGGGACGTGTGTCGTCTCGGAATGGGGACGCCAGAGCTTGACGGTCAAGTCCTGGGAGGCAGTTACGACGGCGGTGTTGTTGGCGGCGAGGACAATGTCGTTGATCCAGGACATGTGCGCCTGGGTCTGGGAGTGGAAGGTGGTCTTGGGCTTCTTGTCAGGGGGCGGGCTGCGACCCTTGAGGTCGAGGTTCAGGTCCCAGGCGCAGATGCAGCCATCGCGACCTCCCGAGTACCTGCAGGCGGAGACGTCATGTCAGCTGGGCGCGGGGAGCGAGTGCGGGCGTGCGGATCGGGGCCGCTGGATCGTGCGCGTCTCGGGATCTTACAGGAGGGCATTGTCCTTGTCGACGGCGAGGCCGTTTACGCCGAGTCTATGGCCGCCGCCCTGGGAATTCGCGGGGAGCTCGAGGACTGCCACGACACGACATATTAGCACCGGCTGCCAAGGTGTGTTTGGGTGCACAGCATGAGGCGAGGTAAACGAGAACACGGGCGGTCTCGCGATTGCAGACAGTCGATGCGCTCGACCAGATGGACGTGCGGGGTCGGGTCGACGTGTCGGCCAAGCGCGCGAGAGATGCGACGGAGGCGCAACGGAGCACGCGAGCGTTTACGGCCGGCGGATAGATGGACAGACGGTAGACTCACCATAGCTGATCCTCTGGCGTGCCTTCTTCGCAGCCATTTCGAGCGGTAGCGTGGTGGGGGGTTTGATTACTGGTTACGCATGCAACAATGGGGACAATGCTACAAATAAAGAGACAGGTGCCAGTGGGAGCAAAGCCAGAGCAACGACGAGCAAAATGGGACTTGGAGCGATGTTGGTGATGTCGGATATGAAGTTGGCGGGTATGATGTCGAGTCGAGGAAGGCGGATGGGGGAGATGGGGGCGGCTGGTGAACAGGGTACGTAGGCGAGGCTAATGTGTGTCGGTGTCGGTCATGTTGGAAGGCAAGGAAGGTCACAGTATTGTTGGTGGCAGGCGCATGTCGTCGTGTGGGAGTGGAGGGGATCCATCGCTGCTACGTGAGGTCGGGGTACCTAGGAAGGTAGGTGCTCATGGTGGAGAGCAGGTGGGTTCGGTGAGGCAGGGGACGGTGCAGGTGCAGGCTGGTGGTGCAGGTGCTACTATTGAGGAGCGGGATCCCATGTATCTGTACCTAATGCCTCCAGTACTGGGTAGGTACATCCGCCATTGAGTTTCTGTCATGTCTGCTATTGGACCCTTTAATTCACATATCACTCCTAGGCCAAGTACCTAGGTAACGTAGGAAGGCAGGTATACTGGTGGCATGAATTTCAACGGGATGAACATCTCTATCAACCAGTTCTTCACGCGATCAAACCACCCTAATAGGGCATGACAGCGCCCGCCCTACGACCCGCGTAAGGTACCGCAGACGGGTCGCCTTAGCGCCCCCAGGTGTCAGGTGCTCGGGGCAAGCTGCAGCAGACCCCTCTTCGAGTCCCCTCTGAAGAACCCAAGACGCTCGGAAACATGGCGCTGGGAGCCGAGGACACTGTGCTACTACTGCGCTAGCATCATGTCTTGGATCGCCGTCGCACTTCCTTCCAGAAGAATTGCCGTCAGGTCTCATCTGATTTATTAGGTAGCGGTTCTCTATGTTGACTGGTCTTGTCAAAAACTTCCTTCTGGAAGCCTACCTACACAGGTACTCCGTACCTTGGACCAAAATGCCAGTGGCTGGGAACCCGCCAATGACCGAAGCTGCGCAAGAAGCATGGACCGCAGCGGCGCAGATCCCCCTCCTTCCTCCGGTCGTTCTGCCCAATGTAGCTTCCCAATTCCTCACCAAATTCTGCTCGGCGGCATGCAGTGTGCCAGTCGTGCCTGCCCGGATTGTTGGCACTGCGAATGCCAAAAAGCGGGGACAACACCCTGGACCGGCCCATCCTGCCCCGCGTTCCGTCCCTGTCGAGGTCGGATCCAGGTGTGACCACTGACTGGACGTCCATCCAACCTGCACCGTCGAATCCAATCGTGACTTCCTCCATATCCACCGTCACCTCCGCATCTTCCTCACGATGCGCAGGTAATCTTCACTCCGCAAAAATTCGTCTCCTGGACCTCTTCCGTAACTCGCTCCTCTCTGCGATGGGCTACGAACCGTAGTCTGTAGCCCTGGCGATGCCAAACTGCCAACCCGAAAGAAGCTCACTCGTCCAGGTTCAACGGCTTCGTCGCCGCCACGAGCTGCTCCAGTCCGAGAACGCTCCTGCGAACGCGAGTAGCCGTGCTGGCATCGTACTGGGCCGCCTGAGCGCCTGCCCATCGTCAGCTTCGACTCCTTCCCCAGCTGCCCCTTTCGCGTCGCCCTCAGAAGAGGCGCATGAAGTAGGCTCCTCTGACTTACCCAGCTTCTGCTGCTTCTTCTCCCTCTCGTGGCGGATGCAGGCGCGGCAGAGACCAGGCACGGGCCGGACCGCGTTCTTGATGTCGCCCTTGCAGAGCGGGTTCGGGATCTGCTTCGGGGGGCTGGCGGGCAGGTGCACGGTGTGGCTGAGGGTGAGGTTCGCGTACGACTGGAAGAGGTTGCTGCCCTTGGCCTCGGGGCAGTCGAAGGTGTTTTGGTACTGCTTGTGCGAGCAGTCGCTGTGTCGGGTCCAGATGTAGGTGCACATTGTGGCGGTGGTCGTGGTTGCTCTTTGTGGTGTTTGGTTTGGATGTTGTGGTTGGGAAGGCGGGTGAAGTCAGGTCGATAGGTGTGTCTTGAGGTTGCGAAGTGCTGAGTTGCTGCCTCCCGTGGTAAGAAAATATGGGATTTCAAGGTGAAGAGTGGGTGAATCAGTACGGCTGTTGCTGTTGTTGTTGCTCTTGCCAAAATTGGGATATTGCTGAACAAGGCAGGAAGGAGCCCAGTTGCAAGCCCAGCAGGATATTTACCAGATGGCCATGGTCACTTTATTGCACAGCACGATGGGTATTACCTTGCTGGTCCACCCGAACCAAAACCCATTGTGGCAACTAGAACAAAGTTTGTAAAGGGCACCTCACAGGGTAAGAAATGGGAAGTGGCTGGAAGTCTCTTGGATGCCCCTTTCACAAACCACCAACCTTGAGGGTGAGGCGCAGGAAACCGTCAGTTGTATGTTAAAACTATGCAAAGGGAGACAGAATGAATCCTATGAAGCCACGTTTCCCTCTCTGTCGTCCCTCAGCTACTGCGTATTACATAGATATCTTCGGTGTATCCCATCTCGCCTAGAACTATCCCTAAGATGCGGATAATAAACTCATTCGAGTTCAAAGGGCTACTAGATGACGCCAGTCGAGATCTACTTTGACGACATTTTCACCGAGCAGGCTTTCTCTGGATCCTGCAGTAATCTTTGGTCAAGAAGCACTTTTTACACTGTTTTATATAGGCCAGGGATCGACTATTCCGGGAAGAAGAATGCCCTAGGAACTAATCCAGTTATCGTCGCTAGCTGGGTTCGCAAAGCACGACGAACCCACGACCGCCTATACTTACTGCGACAATAGATGTGCCACGCTTGAGCTTTCAGATTAGCTCTAGTGCTTAGGGGTATAACGATTGCTAGCTCTGGATTCTATATCAACTGCTAGCCATCTTTATATGCTCGGGGACATTTGAAGGGCTTCTTCGTATGGAAGAAACGTGCTACTAAGCGAGGACGTGTGGTGTGTGACTTCGAGCTGGCACAAAGCAGAGGGAGTAGATCGAGGACGAGTACGCCGCAGACTCGGGATCGTACAGGCAGGAAACCCCAAACCCTATCCAACATGTCCTCCACGGTTCATTCGTGTTATTCTGGTGGCCGGGCGCCGCCTTCATCACCGCCGAGATCCGGGGTAGAGCCCGTGATGGCTGGCCAAGATGACGTTGAACCAGGGAACCGCAGTACTGGCTCCCGGGTTCCTTGCGCAAAGCTTCAACCAGGTTGCGTGGGACTTCCAGAACTTGATGAGTATATGCGTAACAAAAACGATCAGAATACCTACGCGGCACCCTGCCCGATTCTGAACACGGCTCTCGAAGGTCTCCTCGTGGGTTACCTCCCAGCGACCGCCGAGTACAAAAGCCACACAACCACAGAGCCATCGCCGCTCTCTTCACAGCAACCAAGCCTATGACCCCGCAGAAGACAGTGAGCATTTTGCTCTTCGTCGTAGATTGGCATCCAAGTCTGGGACCTAGAAAGTCTTGAATGCATTGTTCTCTTTGTGAGGTTGCTGTGTTGGTTGCCATCGTGCCGTCCTGGAACTCTCTGCCATTAATAAGAGGCGGATGATGGACGACGAGGTGAATGTCTAACACCCCAGTCCGCGCTATTGCCATTTCCGCCATGACATGAACAACGATGGTTATCAACACCGTCAAAACCGCCGCGCATCGAGAAGCGGATGCGAGAGACATCTTTCAGACGGTCACGCAGTGGCAGGACGTCTGTTGGGGGATCCTTCATCTGCTGCGACGTAAGGGTCTTTTTATACATACCAAGGCAAGACGTCGCAAGCAGGAGTCGGCATAGGTCACGTATCCTGTTAGTGCCTTGTATCCCAACCAGCCGCGTATCGACAMCCCCGCCGTTTCCAACCACGTACTCCTGGCCCGACATAGTCCGCGCCTCTCTACTCGCATCCACAAGCTCTCAATGTCCGTGTTCTCCAAGAAGAGAGATTGCCTTGGCTAGTTTTGCCGTGTGCCTTCTTCCTCGGCAGCGGCAGCCGCAGCCAAGCGGCCATGTATTTCCAGCCAGCAAAGCAAGGGAGACTCTCTATGGGATGCCAAGGTATTACTACTCCACTACCTCTGGGTCACATGTTTGGAGGCTCTGTGTTGACCCCAAGCTACAACTGGAGATGACACAAAAATACTGGGCATGTCGTATTTTTACGCTGTAAAACTGATATCAAGTTGACACACGCTCTGGCTCGGCAGTATCGCCAACACGAAAACGATGGCAGCAATTTCATCCCTTCCCTTCCCACTCAAAGATTCACTCCTCTTCGATTCCGAGATACATCCTCCGAACACTGCCGTCGTCATGGCTTACTGTTGGACCGGGCCGGACGACATTGTTTGCTGCTGTCCTCACATGCGCCGTCCATCCTTCGGCCACTGGGGACTGATACTGGCCGAGGTCATGCCAAGAGCGAATCACCACCGTATTCGCATCGCCGAAAAGAAAGTGAAAGCTGTAATCCGTCGGGCAGCGCCGGCAGTAGCCATGACTTTTCTGCCCACGTGACCAGATTGACTCAGCGGCGGTCAGCAACATATCACGATCATATTGCTGGAACCCATTCAATTCGAATTCGCCCATTGTGCTTGACAGATGAGGACACGTGCGGCCCAGCCCGCGCTCCGTCAAGAGGTATTCCATCAACCCACTGCCACTGAGGGGATGTCGGTAGACGTGCTTCACGTGGAGCAGGAACCTGCCGCCGACCACTTTTGGCCAAGCGAGGTAACAAGTAAGCCGGCGTGTTCCCGGTATATTCTCCCGTCTATGGAACGCCGACATGATGTTTTTGAGGCGTCTCCGGTCGGCGATCGTCAAAGTCCTCGCCTGAGACAGCTTGAGGGCCATCTGGACGTGCGAGTGCCGCAGCCCGTAAGCAATGTCGAAGCGGTAGTCGTCGTGCGTCTGGCAGGCGGGGGCCCGTGAGGACCCGGGTATATCCCCATCGTCGGCCCTGTGAATCTTGCAGCAAGCCGCGCAGACATAGCAGTCCAGCAGCGGGTAGGCGAGCCCGGTTAAGATGTCGAACTGCTCGCTTCGAGACAGCAAGGAGAATGTGAGTGGCCAGTCTCTCTACGTCAGCACTTGAAAGTTCCTGTATGTCCGGTACAGCTGGAACTTGTCGTGCAGCTCGAGGAAGTCGAGGATGCACAGTTGGAGTTCGCGGGGTATGCGCAGGATGGGCGGAACCTCGAGAGTGGACATGGTTGATATTTCGGCGTGTAGAAACTGAGCGGAATGATGATGGAGAGTGATGAAGAAGGAAGACGGAGGAATTGAACCAAAAAGAACGATGGAATGTTCAAAACTCTACGGTGTAGCTGGGATGTGAAACAGGGAGGTTCAATGTTTTCTCGCTGAGCTCTTCTCGCTCGCTAGGTATCGAGGTCTCCCAAGGACGCACCTATCTGGAAGGCAGAGTTAGCCTTGGTTCTTTCCCCCGCCAAATCGGCCACAAGGCCACTGCTGAATTTCGTACCTTCCTGTCAGAGCACTTGACTTGCATCCGCTGCTGTACCGATGCTTAGATCGCGACGAGGCTGCAAGCGCGTGAACCTGCGATACGTGGTGGGATCGACTTGAATTTCTACCCCAGGTGTCTAAAACGGTCCCCGCTTCAAGGTCAAGTGATGGTGAACCTATAAAGCTACCTCTGGGATTCAGCGCTGGGGGAGATATTGCTTAAGAACGCCCGGCTGGGAGTTTGCTCTCTTCGAGTCACAGCAAGTCACGTGTTGTCTTTGACCTTGGTTCTGGTCCTTCGTAAACACGACCGTAGGGGACACGAAGCAGTCCGTCGGCTGTTGGGGGTGTATACACCAGGTAGATACGCGCCAGACGAAGATGACAGACGACGAATGGGCGAAAGAAACGCAGAAGCTAGAGTCCTCGAGTTTTCTATACAACTTCCAAGAATGAAAGACCCAACGAACCGACGCGCTCGCGCCCAGCGAGCCATGTGCGGGCCGCCAAAAATGGCTTGCTCATGCACTACGGGCTCTAAGACGAACGACAGATACTCAACGAGTAGAACCCTTTTTATACACGCCGCTCATCATCCGCAGCGGCGTCGTTTACGTGAAAGACAGAGAAGCCCGGTGGTACAAAAGGGAACCAGAGGGCGAGTTTCGAATAGTCTCGTTTCCACACAGGCGAACAATGCGACGCGGGCAAAGAGGTGAGAAGCTCAGGGGTCTCTGGCGCCGGGTCACACCATCGCTTGAATGCCGCCGTATGTCTGAAGAAGAGCACCAGTCTGGGCACGAGGTCTCTCTACCTTCTTAAGTTGTTTCGTCCCCGTCGTCCGGCCGGGTGGGAGTATTCCACCCCTTTTGCCGGTGCCGGATCATCCAGAGAGTCTTTGCCACAGTAGCAGACAGACTCCACGTTCCCGGGGGGTCTTCTCGACTTGCGATGGATGGATGAGCACGTCGCAGGCTGGGGCTGCTCGATTCTCTCCAGCTTCCCCCGCACCCTGCTGTCTTAGACTCCCTCGGTCACCGGGAGCGGACATCAGGTCTTTTATACCAAACCAACATCACATCACATCACGTCGAGACCAAGAACATGTTCGAAATCAGTCCCAATTACCCGTAAACTAATCCATTTTAAGTACTCGACGCCGTGCTGCCCAAATCAGGTCTTTTCATATGCACACAACAAGTTCCCCCGTGAGGTTTACGCAACACCAGAAACTACGCCCAAAGGTTTAAAAAAAGGAAAATCACCTCTTCTTGTAGAAGCCCCCGGTGCCGCCCTGCTGCCTCGGCGGCTGGCTCCCGTACGCCCTCCGGCCCTGCGTCTTCTTGTCGCGGCTCATGCTCGCGCCGACGGTGATGTCCACGCGCGGCGGCGTCGGGAAGCCGAAGCTCTTGGCCACCTTGGCCAGGTCGAGCTTGTTGACGTCGAAGACGGTGCGCAGCGAGTGCGACGCGTACGCGTGCAGGTAGCTGCGGTAGCCGTCCTTGGCGCTCTTGTTGAGGTAGTAGTTCTGCCCGATGAGCTTCTCCAGCAGGCTCTGGATGTTGGCGACCTTGGAGGCGGGGAAGTCGAACTCGACGACGGGGACCCGGGCCTCCTTGAGGTGCGTCAGGAAGCCGACCTCGCTGGGCTGGAGGAACATGAGCGAGCGGCCCTTGGAGTTGGCGCCGCGGGCGGTGCGGCCGACGCGGTGGATGTAGTCGCGCGGGTCGTCGGGGGGGTCGACCTGGACGATCCAGTCGACGGCGGGGATCTACGATAGTCAGTATCTCGAGGACTTCTTAGCTGTAAACTGAGGGAAACTCACATCCAAACCACGGGCGGCGACGTCGGTGCAGATCAGGGTGCCCTGCTTGGCGTTGCAGAACTCGAAGAAGGTGTTTGTGCGCTTCTGCTGCTTCTGCTTGCCGTGCAGGTCGAGCACGGGCAGGTCGATGTAGTTGAGCAGCTCGGCGTGGTACTTGACCGAGTTGCACGAGCTGAAGAAGACGATGACCTTCTTCTTGAGGTTGCGCTTGAGGAACGAAAAGAGCAGCAGGAACCGCTTGTCGGCGTCGCAGATGACGTAGCCCTGCTCCAGGTTCTCCACCGTGCTGTGCAGCTTCTCCTCGTCGACGTTGACGTACAGGGGACCCGGCCTGAGAGAAATGCGGGCGAGGTCCTCGACCTTGGTCGTCTGCGTCGCCGAGAAGAGCATCGTCTGGCGGTCGGCCTTGGGCAGGATCTTGACGATCTGGCGCATCTCGTCCTCGAAACCGATCTCGAGTATCCGGTCGGCCTCGTCGATGATCAACGACTTGAGGTTCTTGAACACGAAGGGCGTGTTCTGCAGGTGGTCCAGCAGCCTTCCCGGGGTGGCGATGAGCAGGTTGACGCCCTTCTGCAGCTTGTCGGCCTCGGCGCGGCGGTTGGCGCCGCCGATGACGATGCCGTACGTCTGCGAGTGGTGCGCCATGAGCTCGCGCGCGACGCCGAAGATCTGCAGCGCCAGCTCGCGCGTCGGCGAGACGACGACGACGCCCGTGCCGTTGCGCGGCTTGAAGCGCAGCGCGCTGAGCATCTCGACCGCCGGGATCAGGAACGCCAGCGTCTTGCCGGAGCCCGTCTTGGCCGCGCCCAGGACGTCCTTGCCGCTGAGCAGGGGCGGGATGCCGCGGCGCTGGATCTCCGTCATCTTGGTGAAGCCCATGTCCTTGATCGCCTTCATCGTCTTCTCGGACAGGTTCAGCTGCGCGAAGTCGTGGGCCTCGGCGGCGTCGGCGGCCTGCGGCAGGGAGAGGTTGTCGGGGACGTCGGACGCGCCGGCCTTGGAGGCGGCGGCGGGCGCCCGGACGTCCTCGTCGAGGTCGGAGCCGGCGCCCTCCTCCTCGTCGTTGTCGTCGGCGGCCTCCTTGAAGTTCTCGGCCGTCTCCTGCTCGTTGTCCTCCTCCTCGGCGTCGCTCGACTTGTCCTCCTCCTCATCCTCGGACTCGGGCTCGGGCTCCTTGCTGCGCTTCACCTTTTTCGACTTTTGCGAGGGGGTGGCGTCGACGTCGCTGGCGGCGTGCTTGGAGGACTTGGGAGACTTGGAGTGCTTGGGGGACTTGGCGTGCTTGCTGCTGCTGCCGCTGGCGGGCTTCGCGCCATTGGCGTCGCCGCGGAACTTTCTCTTCTTGCTCGAGGCGGCGTCCATCGTGGGCGATGTCTCGGGGCGGGTTGTTGGTGGTTGTGGTGGTGGTTGAACTACGAAGAGGTTTGTTCAGCCGATTGGTATGTTCAGCTTTCTCTCGCGGTCACGGTGCAGGACGGGGACCATTGGGAATTTTTTCTTATCGCTGGAAAAAAATCTGGGACCGCGCTGATAACGGAGCGGGTTGATCCATCCCGAGAGGGACGGTGCGGGGCAGCGGTACGTACCTGTAGTAGTGGACTTACTGAATTCGACACTGACTGTCACAGCGCTATTTCGGATTTACCGATCAAATCTCTTGCCAGCAGGATATCGATGGTATGATGAAGAGAAGAGTCCCAGCAAGCGGTGCGGCTCTGCTGGCTCGTCTTTTATCCTGATGTCATGAATGTCATCTTATGAGTCATTAATTAGTAGACCTTTTTCTCTTTTAACTGTACTTGCTCCCATAGAGGGATGGTTCATCCTCGCATATTTCTTCCTGATTTCTCTTCTTAACCTCTACCAACCGGGAGTAGGCAACTGCGAACATGACGGAAATTGAGTTCAAATCGGCATTTTTCCATGATTATCCTGGGGAAAGTGAGTAAGAATAGCGGGGCATAACATGGGAACCAGTCATCGCCGTTCTATTACATGGCTCGCCGACGTGATGGCTGCACTCGGCCGACTCTAATATGCCGAACAGCCTCATTATAGAACGCCCAAGCAGGTACGAAGCACGATGGCCTTCATGCCTTGGATCAAGCTCTGAAAAGGTAGTCATCCGGCGTCCATCTTTGAGTCTGTCAATTGGCAGAAGGAAACACCACAACACTCGGAACTCAGAATCAACGATATCAATGTGGTCTCATTGGACGATGGTCGAATCGTCCTTACTCGAGGGTAGGTACACTTCCTTCGCAGACCGAAACCTCTTCGACCCGCAGAGATGAACCAGAGACCTTCCTCAGCCCCATCGAACCTCCGTCCCAGTGTCCCTGCCCGCGAAAGACCAAGATCCCAATTGATGCACTTTAAGTCTGTAACTCAATAAGACTTCGACTCGAAAACCTTCCAATTGTTCCTAGACAGTCGTCGTAGGAGTCTCCTAGCAAATGATAGCAAAGTAGTAAAAACGTTTGTCCGAGACCTGACCTGACGGGACCGAGTGACACGAGCTGGCGACATTGGAACGAGCCAGTATCCTCGAGCTGCCAGTGTCGGTCCTTCGAACAGCAGGTCGATGAGCAAAGATGATGATATTTTTCTCCACTGAAGAATGATCGTTGGAACACGCCCGCCGTTTGATAATGCCGCGTCCGCCCCTCTTTTTCCCGACTTGCCGCCGAAAAAAATCCCTATTTGCGTGTTCTTTTTCGTCGGGTTCCCCCCTTAACGCCTCGATGAAAATATGCCGAATCGTATGTGACGTGTGATGTGTGTGACAGAGTATGAGAGTGAGAGAGAAAACATCCCGTCGTCGTCGTCAGAGAGAAAGAAAAGGAAACCAAGGTCCCGTCGATCGGTCTCGCGCTTCTGGGGAAAAGGGGGGGAGGGGCGGCTACCCGAAACACCCCCCATATCCCCCCCTTTGTGCGCCATGACCTGAATCTCTCATATTCCTGTACCAAAACCCTTAGTCAAAAAACGTCCTCTTGTAAAACAACAGCAACAGCCAAACCAATCGCTCTTCACGTACACTCCGCCGTGGGGTTCTCGTGCTTAGCCGTGGACCCCTTGCCGCGCCAGGTGCTGACGGCGGGGATGTTGGCCTCGTAGCGCACCTCCTCGGTGCCGTAGGCGCGCGGGGTCAGCTTGATCAGCGTGTGCAGGGGCACGTTCATCCAGGGGCTGTCGGCCTGGGACTTGTTCATGAAGTAGGCGTAGATGCATCGCAGGACGGCCTGGTGGGTGACGATGAGGATGTCCTCGCTGCGCTCGAGCTCCATGATGATGGGCTCGAGGCGGATGACGACGTCGCGGTACGACTCGCCGCCGCGGTAGCGGTAGTTGTACTTGTCCTCGTCGCGCGCGGCAAAGTCCTCGGGGAAGCGGTCCTTGATCTCCTGGTACGTCAGACCGTCGCACACGCCCGAGTCGAGCTCGTCGAGCGCCTTCCACTGGAGCTTGTTGTAGTCGGCGGGGAGGAAGCGCGAGGTGGCGATGGTGCGCTTGAGGGTGGACGTCCAGACGGTGAGGGGACGGTCGTCCTGGGGACGTGAGAAGTGTGGTCATGTATAGGGGGTTTACGAGGGTCACTTACGCCGACAGACTGGCGAACGAGGTCGGGGAGCTTCCGGGCGTACTGCTCGCCGCGAGGGGAGAGCATGGTGTCACCACCAATGCGGCCGTCCAGGTTGTACATGGACTCTCCGTGCTGTTGTTTGGGTCAGCAAGACGTGCGTTTCGACAGTCTCCATGACCAACTCACCCTCGACAGCCAGATGGAACGGGGCCGGATGTGCAGGTTCATGAGGTAGTAGACGACGCGACTCTGGAGGTAGTCCTGGATGCGGTTGATGATGACCTGCTTGCCGACGTCCATGATCTTGAGGTAGGTGTACTCGTCCTCGTCGCCGTCCTCGTCGATGGACTTGTAGACCTTCTCGTAGTTGCGGATGCGGTTGCGGAAGTCGAGGGCGGCCTCCTCGGGGTCTTGGCCCTGGTAGTCGGGCGAGGTGAGCTTCACGTCGCGGATGTTGGCCATGATGAGGCTCTCGTCGTCGCACTTGCTCTCGACGAAGAGGACCTCGATGCCCTCCTTGTTGCAGATGTCGAGCACCCACTTGCGACGCTCTTTGGTAGAGTTTGTCGCGTCGAGGATGCCGATGACACCGCCCTGGCGGAACCAGGCCAGCATGTCCTCGATGGCCTTCTCTGCGGCGGCGCGGCGTCTCTTCTCGCCCTCGGCGTTGTAGAAGTCAAAGAAGTCCGCCGAGGGGTGAGCATCCTCCTGGCGGCGGTAGCTGCCGACGTTGAAGGTCTTGGCCTTGACAGAGAGCCATCCCAGGTAGCGTTGTGCTGGGGTGCGAGTTAGCCAATGGAACAGTCCCAGATTTGACGTCAGGGTCAGGCGACGGCAGGAGAAGGTTCATCTCTCGCCATCAACTCTCAAACCATGACTCAATGTCGGGGTTTACTCACCTTTCTGGGCGATGAAGCTCTTGCCTCTGGCGGGCAGGCCGACCATGACGACACATATCTTGGTGTCCTCCACCTGAATGCCGATGCCGTTAGTCTTGCGGCCCATCTTGACTGACAGGTGATGTCTCCGGGTCGTGCGACAAAAGAAGATGCTATGATGAAAGAAAAGAACAGAGGCTGCGCGTAATCGAGATCATGAAGATGAGGGTTTCAATTGAGACGAGCTGGTGAGAAAAAAAGACAAGGTAAAAGTGAGGTGAGGTTAGAGTAGGTAAGTGAGGTGAGGTGTGAGGTGAGGTCTGTGGCGGTCGAGGCAAGGTAGGTAGCTCGCGTGATGCTTCCAGCGGTGGCAGCAGCTCTCCGCAGTGTATCCGTACGCCCCAAGCTAAAGAGGCAGGACACCCCGGTGTGAGGGTTCGGGGGGTGAGTGCGGGTGCGGTGACCTGGAGCCGGGGTGGTTGGAGAGCACTGGACTTCTCGAACCCGGCGACAGCTGCCCTGGGAAAAGCCGAGTACACTGTAGTGTAGGTAGCCCTATTGTGCGAGAGCCGCTAGCAGGGGGTGACAGGGGAAGAGAGAGGATTGGCAACGGCAGGCTTCAAGACGGCCGATGAGGCTCTCCGTTTGCGTATGCTGTATGTGCGTAGGGTATGTAGATGTCGTGGTGTTGTTTGAGAGGTTGCAGGGCAGCAGCAATGCAGCGGGAGTTTCGTGGTTGTTCAGGCTTTTGAGGGAAGGAGGTGGAGAGAGAGTAACGGGAGGAGAGGGGAGCTTGTAGCCGGGGGATAGAAAGAGGCAGGCGAAGTGATCTGATGTACTATGTAAGGTACGGTACCTCTGGGTAAGGTATACACTATGTAGGCAAGGTAGGTACCGACTAATAGTAGTAGTGATGTGATGTGATGTGAGGTGAGGGTGGAGGGGATATAGTAATGAGTGGGCAAGCGGCGTGCACGAAACTGAGCTGGAAAAGAAGGGGATTGTGAGAGAGGTACGTAAAAGGAAAGCAGGGGAAAAGGAAGAACCGAGAATATGCACAATGGCCGTCCCGAGGGCAAACTCCCATGTGCTTCGCTTTCGCTGGTGAGTCTCCCCGAGTCCCCTTCTGAGTCCCTACATGACACTAAGAAAATGGAAAAGCAGCAGCAAGCTCGGAAAAGAGTAACAGAGAATGACAGCGGGCAAGCAAGCAGGGTCCATCGCCTAGCTTCACTGAGGGTAGGTACTGACTGAGGCTTCTCACAGATCCAATGAACGGGTACCTAAGTACCTACACCAGGTAAGTAGATCGTGGGATAAGTATACGACCTATTACCCACTTCCACTTCACTCAAGGCGGATATGCGCACCAGCTATTACTACCTCTCGGTGCAGCTTTTGCTCTACTCCCTTGCAGTCGGGATTCCCAGGAACACCTCGCAGCAGGCAGTGGGGAGGGCAGAGATGGGAGGTCACCACTGGTGAAGCCCGTCAACACACAGATGGACCATTGGCCCATTCCCGGCGTACGCCGTCTTGGGTGCATGTCGACATCGTCTGGATGCGTTGGATCGTGGACGCAAAAGAGGTAGTCGTCCTGTCACTCCCTTCTGTCCGTGACGCACCTCTAGTCACCACTTGTACGAGGTATGTAAGACCAGCAAGCCAGAGACGAGACTTCTGCTGGCATGCCATCAGGCCGGTGGTGTGTGTGTGCATGCAGCTGAAATCCCATCTGATCTGACCACTGAGAAAGATCCATGGATTGGCACGCAACGTCGGCCTCTTGTCCGCGAGGTGGTCTACCTACACGTTCCCCATCTCAAAACTCCACGTGAAGGGAATCCCTCCAGTGTCTCCCCATCCCCCATCCGATATGCCCCTCATTTAGTGTTCGTCGCGTCCCCTGTGCCCGCTTCTCTCCGGTGCCTGGAGGGGTTCCTACCAGTAGTACCAGGCACAGGCTTCACACTGATGGGTAACTAGGGGGCCTAGCCCAGCCAAATGTCCCGGCCCGGCCTAGCAGGTGCAGCAAATCAGGCCCAGCGCGGCGGCCACCCCCGCATCGACGGGACATCTCGCAGCCAGTCCGCCCTCACCCTCCCAGGCTTTGCCTTCACCGAACACAGCCGAGGGAACCCCCATCAGCCCACCCGGCCCATGGTGACACTGTGAGTCTCTGACACTTTTGACTTGCCAGTCATAGCCGGCTTGTCGCGTCTCTCGTCACAAGTCATTGCCGGAAATCGACGACGTGGTAAAGAAAAACTGCCTTTCCCGATGACGACAGCCGAAAGCAAACAAAACTGAAAGAAAAAACATGGAACAGCGTGCTGAGCCCTCTTGGCTCCCCCTCTGCTCTGGGTCGAGTACGTAAAACACAAGCATTCCAGTCAGACTCGTCCATTCCCCTGAGAAACAAATAAAACTCTGCACTTCTCTCCTCTTGACTCAATGACAACTTTGCCTCTCTCGTTTTCGTTCGCGGCCGGTCTTGCAGTTTCTGCTCCGGTCATTCCCGGCTACCTCTACCGAGACTCGCTGAACCCGAACCGCCGCCGTATACCCGGGTACTTACCTCAGGTACCTTCGGCTCACCTTATCCTCACCCACCAACCCAAGGCCGTCTCTGGCTTCATTCGCACTACCATGTCTACGCCTATACCTTTCTCTTTCACCTGCAAGCCGCAGACATCGTCTCTACTCAGAGAGAGCCTCTCCCGGTTCAACTGAACGAGGTAAACCGGCCAAGCACCTGACCCCCACGGACTGCCAGGGGAAAAAAGGTCATCCGGTCAATGTCTCCTGACCTGGAATATGGGATACACCGCTGCTGGTAAATCCTCATCAGGGGCCCTTTTCCCGCGTTCGCTTCTGTCCTCCCCCAAGGAGCAAGTCCAGCCGTCCGGAACCCGGGTCCAGCAAATCGGCACCTTTGCCAGATCGTGTTGACACCTCCAGGGGGGCTGCGCGTGGTTGGCCACTGACCAATACCCCTGCTTGATTATTCACACCGCCTGGGCGCAACAGGAACAGACTGATTGGAGCAAAAGGGAACGGCAGGCTAAAGAGGCAGAGGAAAAATAGGAAGGCTACTTGAAGATGCCGGTGCTGATGCTGATACTGATGCTGCGAAGCCAAGTGGCTCGGTTGCACTACTCTGCATCGTGCTGCACTGCACTGCAGGCCCAGCAAAAGCCGCACAAATAATGGACCACAAACAAAAGCAGAGCACCTCTTGATAAGAGAACCTTGAAGGACCGAAAGGAAGAAAGAAAGCAAAAAGACAGACAAAGATTGAAAATCAGAGAGAAGGAACACTGCTGGTACGCACCTTACTGAAGCTCCAAGTGTGCTGTCGTCGAGGCAGTGGCCTCCCATCCGCTGCCAGGGGCGCACCTGCCGGGATTACTCCGATACCCATGATGACTGCCGGTGAGGATCGTGGATCAGGATCGAGGGGTCTGGACTCTTTCCAACCTGAAAGTCTCGTCTCGTCGCTGTTGTCGATACCGCTGTCTCTCCTAAGCAGGATGAGCTTTTCTTCTTCTTCGTCCCTATGGGATTGCCGACCGCGGGGGATCTCGGGGGGTGGCCTGGGTCCGGTCGGTGCAGCAAGTGCCGAATAACCGCTGAAGGCAAAGGCTATTGTGCAACGAAGAGGAGGGGAGCTGCAGGAGGTTCCGAGAAAACAGAGCAGAGGACGCAAGAGAAAAAAAAAAGATGAAAGCTGTGCTGGCTGGCTGGGCTCCAAGGGTCGCTATACGATGAGTCGGTGAAGGTGGGCAGAGGCAAGGGTTTCAAGCAAGGCCTGGATCGCGAACCGTTGAATGAGGTGGCAGAAAACAGTGAGTCGGCAGTGAGGTCACTGCTGCTGCCACGGATCTTATCGATAAGGCTCTGGTTGCGATAAGACCCTCCTGCCACTCCGATAAGTTCCGACTCAGTCGGGCTCCTTCCCGTCAGTTTCAGCACCTTAGGTGTCCACTGTGGAAACAGCAAGGAAACACCATTGCTCTGGACCGGCTTCTTTCTTCTCAAACGCCATTGTTACCAAAAGGGAACTTGTTCAGAGACTCAAGCGAGGCAAGTGGCATGTTTAGCATTAGACTGAACTCTATCAACCTATCTAGCAAACAGGAATAACCACCCTCTGGCAAAACATATTCCCGTAGTTCCACTCGGGAACCTTCAGCAAATCAACTGGTATTGGCATCTTTCAACCTCGAATGACCCATCTCATCAGGCCCATTTCTGCTCGCCCAGAAGTGAACGCCATTGAGCCCATTCGCACCACACCAAAGAGCCCCTCATTTCTCCGGGATGGAGGGAGTCGGGCCGAACGTCTCGCGGCCATAGAAGCGCATCTGGCCTGCGCCGACGTCAAAGTAGGCCTCGACATTGTGGAGGAAGACGGAACCGAGCACATAAGGGCCTGTGCCTCCCGTGGAGATGCCGATCTGGCAGTATCCCGTGAGTTCATCCCTGAGGTGGCGGTAGATGAGGTCCACCGGGTTGATCACGAAGCTGGAGCCCTCGATGATGACGGCAACCTTGGGCGCGATCGCGTCACAAGGCGCAAAATACGCACCGTACTGGAACATGTAGATGGCGCTGGGGGTGAAGGAATTGGCAATGGCCTCGGCCGTGGGCGGAGGCACGTACATGAGCGTGGTGCCCGTGTCGACAATGTACGGGTACTTCTTCATGTCCGTGGTCGATCCCCAGCTGATGCCATCGACGAGGACGGTGTAGTACGAGTACTGCCAGGATGACTCGGGCCGGTTCGGGTTGATGACCGCCTGCTGCGCGTCAGTTGGGCTCGGCAAGAAGCGATGAGGGCACTTACGACGATGAGATCCGTGTAAGCCGTGGGGCCAGTGATCGAGAGTCCTGTACGGCCGCCCCAGGCTATGACGCCCGACGAGTTGCGGACGAGAGCAACGCTGAAGGAGTCGGCAGAAAGTCCCTGCTGGACCAGGCTGGTGAAGAAAGGCTGGTAAGGCACCTGGAAGGCCGGGCGGGTCTCGTTGATGTCGCCGGTGAAAGCGCTGGTCAGGGAGGGGTAGGCCAAACCGAGGATGCCGTTGGTGTAATTGTTGCCGTACCAGTAGGTCCGGTTAGCGAGACCGACTTGCTGCTGTTGGACGCGTATGCCGGCGACCTCGATGTCGCTGTATCCCATGGGACCAGACACTTTCTCGCTGGAGCCGTAGCTCAGAGCAAAGTGGATGTCCTCGATCTGGCCGTACTTGAAGTCGTCGATCAAGTCACGGCCGAAGCCGCAGGAGGACTGGGGGTAGACGGAGGTGCCCATCTCGTTGACGCAGGTGAAGTTGGTGTGGGCAGCCCAGGTGTCACTGCTGCCGGTATCGAAGAGCATGTTGATGGGCTTGCCGTCCCAGATGACCTCGACGGAATACTGGGTGCCCCAAGGAGACAGGGCAGTGATGTTCTGGTAGTTGGACGAGATATCACGGGGCTGGGCCGCTCCCAGGGCGGTGGCAGCATTGTGGCCGACGATCTTTCCGACGAAGGGTTTCAGGGCCTGAGTTCGGCCGACGACATCATCGTGAGAAGCCTCGCGGAAGGCCTTGATGCGCTGGAAGCTGATGGTCTTGAGAGGGCTTTTGATGTCGACGCTGGCCTTGTGTCTGTCGACTGCGGCAGCGTGAGCAGTGAGCACGCCAACTCCCACGAGGGAGGAGAGGATGTGGATGAGCTTCATCACGACAGGCGGATTAGAACGAGAGTGGTAGTAACGAATAGTTGATGGAACAGAAGTGAACGGAAAGCAGTATGCCCTCTCGAAGAGAACGATGGAGAAGGAGATGCGGCAAGTTGTTGAAGGAAAGTATGGGGAAGGAGATACAGGACGGAAAGACGTGATAAAAGGAGGCTGCCTGGAAGGAGTCACGTTACCTACGTACCCAACCACGAGGAAAGTGCGATATGTTACGTCGGGAAGGTGTCCTGGTCGTCACTTCCCCCCAAGTTGTTTGTGACGCTGGGCGGGCGTGGACCGACGAGGATGGAAGGACCGAAGGGGGCTATTGCCGTTGTGCAAGGAAGGGGCAAACGGGATGGCTACCTGCTGCTTGCCTTCCTCGACCCTCGGTTTAGAAAGATGGCAACCGCGCAGGTTCATTCCGGTCGACTGCCCCTGCCTCAGATATACAGGGTCGGTTTCTTTTCTCCACCATCGTCATCTCTCCCAAGATCACGTCGCTTCCGTCGCCCATCGAGTCTCCTTCATTATGTCGGACCCCTGATCCAAACTACCTTACCTATTCATAGAGACAGATCGGCAACCAAGACTGTCATGTTTGCTACACGGCTCTGCTTTCCCGTCCCGCTTCATAGCACCATCCTGTTGGACGATACATGGAGCCTCCCGTGATTCGGGCCTTCGGAACTGCACCTCGCCCGTTCGAACACGTCTGGCAAAGCTCGCATCCAAGCCGGTATCCGAGCAACAGCAGGCACCTCTCGAGTACTGGTTCGAGTCTGGATCTGTCTCAGTATCAAGGCTGGCTGGTGAGGGAGTCTTTACCTCAATCCATTTCCACCCTTTCTTTGACATTGAGGTCCAGAGGCTGACTCCTGGATAGCGGCCATCGCCTTGGCCGTTCCCCAAGATGCAGTCGTCACAACACGCACCTCTCAACTGCCCAGACGTCTATGTCAAACAGCAAACGGGTCTCTCAATTTCGGCTCAGCATGTCAGTCCGACCTTTGGCTGCGGTGGCCACGTTCGACGGGAACCTGCAGCGCGTGTCTGAGATACCATCAGGGACAGGTAACACGAGACGTACTCGCATGTTCCAGCCGCGAAACAACGAGTGTGGTCAAAGATGTAGTTACGGGGAAGTTTCAAGGGTCTACAGTCGCCCCAGAAGCACCTCATTGGGCCTACGGAATCTCGTTGCGGAATCTCGTTGAAGAAGACTTCAGTCTTCAGCGCAGTATGTCTAATGTGGCAGTGGTCATGAGTGTCAATTCTAGAACGACAACCCCTTCGATTCTATGCATGTACTAACCTACAGGGCCCCTGCCTGCGAGATTCGTTTGGTCCCCACGCGGGATGCGAGATGGCGTTGCGTCCGACTGTGTTCATCCTGCCGTGTGCACTCATTCGACTTTCCCGGCTGTCACTACCGCCACCAATAGCACTCCGTTCCAGCCGACTTGGATGATACGAGCAGCGAAACTTCTCGATGAACCAATGTCTTCATTGCCAGGATACCGCTGCATACCTCGGTTGACATTTTGGGTTGCTTTGCATAGTTTGCTCCGGACCGCAATTGCTGAGACGCGGTGTGTGCTTGTCTCCAAAACAGCGTTCATTTGGTAGACGTCATCCATTTACAACGTACCACATCCATGCAATCCAGTCTTGTTCTAGTCGTCGCGACCGAGAACCAAGCTGCGATATCCGAGTAACTCATACCGGAGGCTGGATCCGCGACAGTCCCGACACGGAGCCGGTGGTTGTACCGCAGCCCCGCGGCCTTGGTCACTGAGCGGTCGCAGTGGGAAATCCGACTTGACTGTGCGTTTTCCCAGCCGCAGCAACACATTGATCTTTCTAGCTCTTTGAGATCGTCGATGGCTCGAGACCCCGCCGCCGGTCAAGGGGGCTTGCCGAGGCATTTGCCAAAATGGGTAGCCCTGCTAACTCTATCAACCTTGCCATGACTACACGTCCCGAGAGGGGACGAAACATGGGGCTGAAGACGCTGCAGGTGCGTCTAAAAGTTACTAGTGTCTCGCCCATGACCTCAGGTCCGCTACTTTATATCCGACTTCACTCCCTCCGCACATGAACACTTCAGACTCTCATCTCTCCTCCAGTTCGCCCTTGACAAGCACACCGGACAGTTCATCGAAACTTACTCTAGTTCGTCATGGCATCAAACCAAGCTATTGGCCTCTCGGGGCCTCTGCCACAAATGAAGCCTCTCTCCCCCAACACGTTTCTCTACGAACCTCCGTCGGCAGCCCCGGATCCAAACTCGCCCAAGCTCGTGGCTCTTTTCAGCTGGATGTCAGCTCAGGATGTCCACATCGCCAAGTATACGTCCCGTTATATGGCGCTTTACCCGACGGCCCGCATCCTCCTCGTCAAGTGCCCCTTCATCCACACGCTCTCCCCGCGCATCTCCAAGCGCGAGATCCGGCCCGCCGTTTCTGTTGTCCGGGCCCTCGCCGACGCAACCCCGCGCACCGAGACCCGGCCGCAGCTCTTGCTCCACGTGTTTTCCAACGGCGGCGCGACGAACCTGGCCAAGTTCTACGATCTCTATGCCGAAGCTGACTCCCGTGACGGCCGGTTGCAGCTGCCCCCGCACGTCACGGTCTACGACTCATGCCCCGGCGGATTCCATTGGATGCGCAGCTACCGTGCCCTCTCGGCAGCGTTTCCACGGTTGCTAGCACCTTTCGTTCACGTGTTTATCGGTTGGTTCTGGCTGCTCCAGGTGCCCTTCGGCAGGACCGGGTTCTTCGGGCGGATGTGGGCGGCTTTGAAGCAGAAGGCACTCCTGCAGAGTGAACAACGACGGGTGTACCTGTACAGCCGCGAAGACGAAATGATTTACTGGGGGGACGTCGAGAAGCACGCCAACGAGTCCAAGGAAGTCGGCTTCAAGGTCAGCAGGGAGCGCTTCGAGGGCAGCCAGCACGTCGCACATGCGAGATTGGACGGAAACAGGTATTGGGGTGCTGTGAAAGGATTGTGGGAGGGACAGACAGAGGGCAAGGACAAAGCATCCGAGGCGAAGCCTGAGGTAAAGGCTGAGGAGGGGAAGCCTGAGGAGGGGAAGCTTGAGGAGGGGAAGCCTGAGGAGGTGAAGCCTGAGGAGGTGAAGCCTGAGGAGGTGAAGCCTGAGGCCAAGGCTGAGGTTAACCCTGAGGTCAAGACTGTTGAAGAGACTGATGCAGAGACATCTGCAACAAAAGAGTCGGAAGTCGCCAACGGGTTCGAGATTGTGGAGAAACCGGAGGTATCACAGCAGGCCGAGGACAACAAGCACCCTGAAGTCGTCATGAACGGGGCTGTGGTTGAGGACGAGCACCGACCGACCCAGGAACCCGAGACCGCAAAGGAACCTGAGGCTCCCAAGCAGCCGGAGGTAGTGGCACCGGAGGTCGTGGCGCCGGTCCCAGTGAAGTCCGAAACCGCCAGGCCGGAGCCGGTGAGGCGCAAGAAGGCGCCGACACCACCTCCGACGATTCAGTGAGCTTGCGTCTTGTTCGTTTATATAGACATGGCATACCTTCGCTTAAACCATAATCAAATTATCAGACACCGAAGAAGCTACACTCAATGTGAAGTCTGCTTCTAATGTTTAGAGTGGCGAAGAGACGAATTCGTAGCTCATACCGGTTGCCGCCCCGTCTTACTAGCAGAGCCGAGAACCCACCCATCACTTCGCGCCGTCATTGTGGCACGGCAATGCAGCAACGAATCAACTCTGGTCAAGTCGGCACTCCCGCCTGCATGAAGTTGTCAGCTGCGGGTGGCTTAGACCCCTGGCACCTTCCAAGGCGTCTTTGGGCGAGCCTGCCCTCTTGGCCTCTTAAGCCCGGAAACCCCGCTTCAACGCTCCTCTTCAGAGCCTGAGTCTTTGAATCTGCTTTTTTTCCCCTTCAGATCCCACTCAAGCGACACTAGACGGCTCGCGACGAGCCTCGATCGCCATCTCGGCCGACCCGAAAAGCCTTACGATGAACATATGACGCAAAGACGGGCGCAATGGCGGAAGTATTTGGCGTGGTCGCGAGCGCGCTCGCCGTCGCCGAGCTGACGGGCAAATTCGGCGTCAGCCTGTTCAAGCTCAAGCAGCTATGGAACGAGGTCCAAGACGTCCCGGAGAACATCAACCGCACGCTCAGGCAGCTCGAGTTGGTGCGGCCTGTCATCGCGGAGCTGGAGGCGGTTCTTGCCGAGCAGACGAAAGCCGTCTACCATGACAGCGCAGCGTACTCAAGCATCCAGGCGTGTAACCAGGTCGTCGACGAGATGGAGGCCCTGGCTTTCGACCTCCAGAGCCAGATTGCCACGGCGAAGAAGTCCAGAAGGAGCATCACGAAGCTCAAGGTCTCGTTCAAGAGGGAGTCGATTCAGAACCACCAGGAGAGGCTGCGGTTCATTTTGGAACTGGTATCTATCTCGCAGATGACCTGCATAATGTACGTGCGGCTTTAGATTGGCGTCCATTACTTGGAGCATCTCTGACATTTTACATAGGGCAGCTATGAGATCACAGCCATCGAAGAAGTTGCTGCAGCAAGCCCATGCGGATGAACCCGCGCCCTCTAC
This sequence comes from Colletotrichum magnum, assembly GCA_022457145.1. Taxonomy (NCBI): domain Eukaryota; kingdom Fungi; phylum Ascomycota; class Sordariomycetes; order Glomerellales; family Glomerellaceae; genus Colletotrichum; species Colletotrichum magnum. Next base: position 51,141 of record JAJHHK010000132.1, read on the forward strand.
GACGAAAGCCCAGTACAGATTGGAAGACAGTGCCCTGGCAGAATTTGATGGCTACTGTAGACCAACTACTCAAAAACAACAAAAGACGATGGCACGACGCAGTCGAAAAACATCAATCTTTGGAGTCTTTGAACACCGCATCGAACCACATCCTAATCATCCAGATGTTGAAAGTTAGTATGTTCTCTTCCTACTGACTTAAAGAGTTACTGACTAGAATGACGAAGTCCGCACAACTCGTCTTAAGCTCCCAGGCTGGATAACAGAAACGATCTGGGATCTACAGGCTTACAAGACTTTTAATGAGTGGAAAGTATCTCTGAGGCCCTGGATGACACGCCCTTCTCACACGCCGATCTTTCACTATGCTGCGAAAGGCATGCTACACGAAATGCTTGAAGCTTTCAGAAATAATCAGGCTTCTCCGTGGGATCGTGACGAAGATGGAATGACATTGTTGCATGTATGCTGCCCTTGTTTCTGGCTCGGATTCCGGAGTCTACATCCGAACCCTTGAGAACTAACCTTTATCCTAGCATGCGTCATATTATGGCCATTTCGAAACGATCAAGCACCTTCTCAAAATGGGCCTCACTTGGCGCGAGACGCGAAATAACGGCATAACGAGCCTTCAATATCTGTGGGTCATGTCTAAAGATTTAGACGAAGTCATGCAGTTATACAGGTTTCTTCTGTGCGACGACGACGACTTCGACGACAGTTTTCAACAAATATTTATCCCATTCACAAGTAAGAATACTTTAAGTCAATCTTCAAGGTTCATGAGCTTGTTCGGCCTTATGTGGAGGTTTGCCGAGTTTCGAGAAATGATACTAGACACGGTAGGAGTGACGTACTACGAACTCCCTCTGGAAGCTCGTTTTGCTTCATTTACCTGGGTTTATGTCCAGCCTGAGGTCCTACTCGACGACATCCGTAGCGGTCAAGGCGTCCATCCTGTGGTCTTCCGGGGAATTATGGGGAGTAAACTTGGTCCGAACAGTGCGCTCAGTTGTTTCGCCATTTCGTATGCCACTGAAGCGGCTGAGGAAAGTGGAGATTTCCCACGATGGAGGGAATTAGCACGGTGGCTCTTTACAGATATTTCGCTCGAAGAGCTGGCAAAAGAAGAGGAAAAAGCTTTTTGTTGGGGAAAGAAACTAACGCCTTTAATGAGCGTCATTGGTATCTCTGGCATTTCATCGGGGGATCAGCCGGAGAGTATCGCCGAAATACGAGAGGCCAAGCGTTTCCTTCATCAATTTCTGTCTTCTTGGCTCGAAGATGTGCAGTCCGCAGGTATAGATCTGATGGAATATGGAAAGCGAGAGCTAGAGTTGTACGACTACGAGGATTTGATACTAGGATCCCGTTGGTGTTCGCTGGATGTTTGTCCACACGCGAAGCAATATCCTCTCTCGGGACCCCGTCTGGTCTCTTTCACCTATGGCCCTCGACCGGAAGACTGGGAGCTTATCTGGGATCCGGACACCGAGGAGTTTGCCGGGGACTTTTGGAAACTTGTCGAAGATCGGCCTTTGGCTGTACCAGGGGCTTGGGAGGAAGATTGGTGACGGATATTCAGAGGTCTTTTCTTTTCCTTGCCTGTACCTGTACATAGAGGCTGAAAAGCGTTAATAAGAGGAACAACATCTGACCAAACCTAAGTTGCGGGTGGCCGTTCCAGTCTAGTAATGATGATTACGAACGTGTTGTCTCTGGGCTCTAACTATGAGAAAGATCATACATATGGAACCTAACTAATTTAACCAGAGGATCAGCCTGAGGCTTAAGGTAGGAAAATAGATACCGCTGTTTGATATAGCTGTGGAAAGGATGGGGAAAAGAAATACCAGCTCCCATTTAATCGGCAGCATTAGATTCTTCTGAGAAAGATTCAATCCCAACATAACCGGTACCCAGGTATGGAAAGTAGTTACCAATCAGCTCGAGTCTAAGGCACATCTGGAAGGCCACTTTTTCCTACATCCGAACTCGAAGCATGTAGGCGAAGGGGTAGGACACAAAAACAACTAGGTAGCCAATCAGTCTGGAAGATGCCCACCGGTGACAGCTCAGTCTATCTCAGGAAGCAGGCTAGGCCGAGGACACGTTTTGCGCCAATGATCACCTTGCGTTGACGCTGGTCGACATGCAGTTTGGCGAGTTTCAGCCAGTCAGCTGGGGGCCCTAAGGAGGATTACGAACGATTCGCCGGATGGACAGTGTGGGCGAAGGAGGCGCCCTATCCAGTGACTCCCGGTGCGCTATTTGGTGTCAGCAGGTAACTGTCCCTGGGAGGAACTTTCACTCATATTATTGCCGTTACTACAGCCCGTACCAGTTGTTACTGTTGTCACTTTCATCACTTTGACTGCTATCGTCCGTTGTTTTCCTCTGTCACTATCGTCCCTCACAGCTTTTGCTGTCGTCCAATCATGCTGCCTATCAATACCTGCGTTTGCTGCACTGGAGATCTGTCTAGGGAGGGTAAGCTGACAACGAATGGGTGGCGAGGAGCCAAGAGTGCGCATCTGCGCAGAAGCGGTTGCGGCGCGGTCACTGCCATTATAAGGCTCGCGACTCCGTGTCCCCAATTACCCTTCTCACACACGACAGCCAAATACTCCTTTTCAAGACACTGCAATGTGGAAAACTTACAGGTATCTTTTGGTCTACATTTACACTATCAACTAACACAATGCCCCCCGTATCCATGACTACTAGGAGAGCCCTTCCCAAGACGACAGCTGAGTGGGAGGGATGCAAGAGTCGAATCTGCCAGCTCTACAGTCAGTATAATCTAGTGGACGTAATTGATATACTGGCAAAAGAGGGCTTCATCGTCAGGTAAGCGGCCCCAATTTTCGCGAGGAAGCCGCGTCTCACATGAGTATCAGCAAGAGACAGCTAGTATACAGGCTCGATAAATGGGGTGTTAGGAAGTACAATAACACGGAGGAAAACGGCGACAGTCGAGAAGATCAAGAAGACACATGTGACTACGACAACGGGCCCAATTCATTCGACAAATCACTAGTACCCATCATTTCACCGAGAGTTGCTACAAGTCCTGCTGCAGGCCGGCAAGAGAAGCGCAAGTCATCTGAAAACACCAGTGAGAAACTCCAAAATAGCGACGACCACAAGCTTACCGGTCTTATCATCAACTATATACAAGAAGCGATTGTAACAGGCGCTGTTTTTGTGGACCTCGCCGATCCCTTGACCAAGGGCAACCGTCTATTCAAATGGGCGACCGATTCGAATGAAGCAATCAGAAAAACACGCGCCAACGCCAACGCCAACGCCAACCCCACAGTTGCAGCGACACGGACGGTCTCGCCGGTGATGAGGGACCAATTGGCCATTCTGGATGAGGTCATTGTGGACGAACATCCCCAACTGCTAAGTACGATTTTCAGCGTTTGGAAAAGCACTTGTCAAGTTGATGACGGAGGGAGGGCCAGCAGAGAATTCATTTCCAACGTTCGAGGCCAGTGCCGGAGGCTCCTGGGAGGTCGGCATATCATCTCAAAGATATTCGGATGTCTATGTGAGGGAAACTTTGATCCCAATCTTTGCCTTGAAAGACTGGAAGTTCTCCCCTCGGAGCTTTTCGCCAAGGGCTTCCACATTGACGGGTTGACGTTCGAGAGAAACGGCACAAGTGACTATCAGACAGTAGCTTCATTGTCCTCTGGGCGTTTTCGACTCAGCCGAAAGGCCGGAAGCCTTTCTCTTCCGGGAAGAGACGAACAGGAACGTCCATTCCTCGGTACTAGAGGCTCCAACAACAGCGGTTTGCTCTATATGTCAACACCTGCGCTGGAGCTACACACAGTTCAACGGGATTATTCACAACCACACGAGCCCCAACAGCCTTTGTTCAGGCCTGCTGCCATGAGCTCCGGACCTATATCGGTGCTAGACGTCGTCGACCATGAGACCGAGCCACGGCTGGCTGAGGAGGACTCTGTTCCAGAGAGCGAATGGACAGCTTCCGAATCCGAAAGAACTCCCAGTGTGGATGAAGAGAGAAGCCTCGTCGTCCAAAATGTCATGAGAATCTTCCTACAGCAATTGGACAGTTTCCTAGAGGAGCTGGGATGTTGCGACGAAGAAGCCGTGGATTTCGTGTCTGAGGCGTCTGAGACTTACATATGGACCAGAGGCCCAGGAACAGGTGACTCGAACAGCGCATCAGACAGTCGGAAGCGTTTGAAGGGCGCAGACGAGAAGAGCGCAGTTCCCTTCAAGACCATTGTCTCTCGCGACAATAACGACGATGGAAATGAGAGCGAGGATAAAGAGAATGACGACCAGCGGAGACGGAAGAAACCACGAAAAGCAGAAGACGCCGATCGTGTCTATCTAGCTTGCCCCTACTTCAAGTGGAATCCTCGGCGGTACTACCAGGAGAAACTTTGCTGTGGACCTGGATGGACCTCAGTTCACCGCCTGAAGTGAGTTGTACTCTCGCATTTCCGTCATTTCACTGCATTGATACTGACGTTCTTCCCAGAGAACACCTATATCGCCGCCACGCGAAGCCTCCCTTTCGATGCCGAAGATGTCATGTCGACCAGAAAACGGAGTCCGCACTGGAAACCCATCAACAAATGGAGCCGCCGTGCGATGTTGCCGCCTCACAGAGACCCTGTGACAAGTTCGGTACGGAGATTGAGCGACGTCTTCGGATTAGATCGAGTGGAAGCAAGTCAGAGCCAGAGAAGTGGATAGAGATGTACAGGACCCTTTTCGACGTAAGGGATGAAGACCTGCCCACCCCTTGTGAGTCTAGAACCTACAGTGCCACAACGTGTATCACCCTATTAATCATTGAGCTCAACCATTAGACTATGATCTGGATACCGCATTTCTTGATCAAGAAGAGACTATGAGGGAGTATGCTCGCCGAGAGATCGTCCCGCTCATGAGAGAGCAGTTGGAGATCGAGGTGGTTAGGGCTTTTGCGGACATTGGCCCAAGTCTCGTTCGCAGGTTGAGGGAGATTGTTCGCAACTTGGAGATTCCCTTGAGGCAAAACTTCGAAAGGGATCGAGGCAGAACACGGGATGCCTCTGAAGACGAGTTCAGGCCAATCCCTCCTGATCCGGTTCCAAACGACCAAGAGGAGGTTGGGAACATTGACGCATCAGAGCCTAGCCCCTCTAACCAAGCTGGAGATCCAGGCTGGGATTTGCCTGGACCACTAGGATATTATCCTGTTGAGAACCAGCAACAGAACACGGCGTACCAGGGAAATGAGCTAGATGTGACGGAGTCGGATCAAAGTTGGATCTTGAATATGGACAGTCACCAACCTGAGGCGGACTGGGACGAGATCTTTCTTCAACTTAGTGGTAACAGTTATCTTGATGGAGAGGGACAGTAGGGACGGTAGGGACGGACGTCAGGGGGTAGGGAATATACCTAGTTGACTCGGAGCTTGTGATGGGGAGACTAAGTGGTTGTTGTAATACTCCGCTTAGGGCTTTTAGCTAACAATTTATATATCAACAAGTCGCCTTTTAAGAGAGACGCACCAAGCGATTGTGAGACTGTGTCTTCGTTGTCCTCCGAGTGTTTTCAAGGCAACTCCGAGACCAGAAGCTCTTCCTTGCCAGGAAGRGACGCTCTGGCTACACCGGAGCTGGAGACTTCATCTAGACCATTAATATTCAGATATGTAGATACTCAGTGCAGCCAGTGCAGATTCTATATCCTAGATAGCAAAGTCCCGTGTATGTTGCATAGTTGTAACTCTTGACGAAGAGGCTCTGCAGCGACTGAGTTATATATGTAAGATCTACAAGCTAGATCGTGTAACGAAAGTCAGGCAACCCTTCAAGAACCTTCCCATCTCGTTCTACCTTTCTGTTCTCAACCCAAAAGAACAAGGCTAACCCCCCAGCTAAGACTGCGTTAGCTGCCATGCAACCGAATGCGGCATAGAGGCCAGGTCTGTACCCGGGATAATCCTCTTGTCTAAACATGAGCGACCCAATGATTCCCCCGACTCCACCAAAGATTGTCTGGATTGGGACTGCAAACTGCCTCTTGGTCGTCCCCACAACGTTGTTGGCAAGAAATGCCAACGCCGAGGGAATCGCGCAGTTGCTGCCCGCAATAGCCAAGAACATCCCGGTGTATCTTGCACCTTGGCTACCGCCCCAGCCAATCAAGGCAAGACCGATCATGTGCAAGATCGAGTACCCGATGATGAACGGCGAGCGGAGACGAACGCGGTCGGCTACCATGCCAGTGAAGATTGACACGATGGCACCAAAGAGATAAGGCGGTGTCGTCAGAATCTGACTGAGGGCGACGTTGAATTCAAAGCTTGCGAGAATGGAGGGCGCAAAGAAGGATAAAGAGTAGGTAGTTGCGGTGGGTAGCATGAGCAAGCAGGAAATGGCGTAGACTTTCCAATCCAACGCAGCTTCGAGAAACGACTTCATGGTAGTCCGTTCATGGACGTCCTCTCCTCGGTCCGCGGACAGGCGACTCTGCACCGCAATGCGCTCCTCTTGGCTGAGCCACTTTGCTTTCTCCGGGAATTCGGCCACGAAAAAGAATATCGGAATTCCTGACGCCACCGTCAAAGCGCCAGGTATGATGAATATCCATCTCCAGCCTCTCAGGCCTCCCTGGCCTTCCATCAGGCCAAGGCCATATGAAATGATGCCGGTGAAGCCCGAGACGACCGAACCGACGGCGAACCATATCGAAAGTCTCTGTTGTACTTCATATCGGTTGTACCAGCAGGAAATCAAGTAAATGCAGGCAGGCTACAGGAAGAACGCGTTAGCTCCAGTGAAGAGGGATGAATAACAGGAGGAGGGGCACTGACATTGAATCCACCCTCAAAGAACCCCAGAAGAACACGCAGGGCGAGAAGCTGGCCATATGTCTTCACGAACCCAAAACACATCGCAATGGCGCCCCAAGAAACAACAAGCACGGTTAGGTATTTCTGCGTTCCCAGAGCCTTGATGACGGCATTTGATGGGATCTCGGTGATGATGTAGGGGATGAAGAAGATGAGAAGTGCAATGTTGTACTGGTCACCAACCAAATTGAGATCGAGCTCCATGCCAACGATCTTGGCGGCGGCAATATTCGTACGGTCGATCAGAGAGAGAGCGTAGGTAACACAGAGCCAGGGGAGAACATGGAGATCGATTTTTCGTACAAGCCTTCGTTCCGTAGCAGGGTCTGCCAATCGCTGGACGGGGCCATCTTTGTCTTCATCGACAGGAAGACCTGTGTTCTCGATGATCTCTGCAGTTGGCTTCGCTTCTATGTCATGGGGGTTTGTGTTCGGCATCGTGATATCTGGATTGCTAGGCGTGGATCCTGTGTCTTGGGCAACGTGGGGACTGGAATTTTCGGAGTGAAGGAAGCTGGAGAAATCCGGGGTAGTCCGGGGAAACCCTGGGGAACTCTGGGGCATCGGTACACTTAAATGCATGTAGGAACCACCCCTCGTTGACTCCTTTATGGGCTGCCAGGGGCCGAATGGAAGCAGTCTGCAGCTAGTCTGCATCCACGAGCCTGCGAGGAGATCCCGCCACAGACACCTCGGTATTCGGGGGCTTTCCAGAAGCCCGTTGAGGGGAAGCCTGCAATATCGAGCTTGGAACTTACTAGTCTCAAAAACTCCTTAGTGTTCTCCTCGGGACTACCTTGATACACGCATCAAGCTACCAACTTATACTGGGACCCAAGACCTCGGGAAGAATAGGCTGGAATGACTCAACAACACTGAGAGGTAACTCGGCAATTCATCTTTCAAAAGCGGAAACTATGATCTCTTTTCTGCGCATCACATGAATTGACATCGGTAAACATCTAGAAGACTGAACCGAATCGCTACTCTAGCTAAGCTTTGCTCCCGAGGCCCTCTTGCTCGCCGCCTTGCTCTCCTCAAAGATCTCGCTGGCAACCGACAACGCATCTCTACCAGCTGGAACCCCGCAATAAACCATCGCATGTCTGCAAGCTTCGGTAATTTGCTCTTCTGACAGCCCGTTATGCAGGGCTGCCCTGATATGGATACGTAATTCAGGGCCGCGGTTCAGCGCGATAAGCATGGCTATGTTCATCAGACTTCGCTGCTGAAAGGTAAGACCCGGGCGAGCGTAGGACGAAAAGCACGTCTCGGCAATATACTCAGAGCCGACCTTGCTCGGCAAGTCATCGCGCTTTCAGTTAGTGTTAGTTGAAGCCATTAGCAGCTCGCCCTGTACCGAGAAGACCTACTGAAGCCGACCTGAGAGCGTTGAAGAGGTCTTCGCCAAAGAACTCATTCATCATCTTAACACCCAGAAGCTGTTTCTCCGTAAGGCCCTCCATGACTAAAGGGAATGAGTTGGAATTGCGGTGTATATCTCGGGAGTGAAGAGTATGTCAGTAGTGTGCTGGGTCGAAAGCCAAACTGTCAAGAGCCAGGGATTACTATCGGAGACCAATTCCATAGAGTGCGAGCCAACCTCTTTAGTAGTAAGGTGAATCTGCATGCCGTCTGCATGCGAGGAGAGTGTAAGATCTATCATGGCGCCGAGCCTTCCATTATTTGTGCCGAGGCGACTGCTACCGACTACCGACGCCTAGCCTGTCGGTACACAGACAAGCCGAATCAGATTCGGCACGGATTACCATTAGCCAGAGTATTTTTGCTGCCAACATCGCAGAAATACATCATAGGACTACATATACCTGGGCGTTTCAGCTCAGAATCCCAGACTTCCATCGTTGGGCATTGCCAGAAAGCTGTAGTCAAGCGTCACTATGTCTGACAAGTTCAGATCATTACCGGAAAGAAAGTCAGAAATGCTGTCGGAGTGCGCCATCCAATCACCGCCAGAGTCCCCCAAGTGGCTTGACTCTGGCTCCGGAGAGCTCATGTGTGGGCAAAAGCTCGGCGGAAACGCAAAAAGCTCCCCTGATCGCTCTTGAATGCTGCGTGTCGCCCACAGGGCATCTTCTCCCGAGGCAACGTGACAGTCTCGACCTTGCTCACGACCCCCTCTCCTTACGTCCTGTTGAAGCTTTCTAATCTTACGAAGTACCAGATCCGACCCTCCGTATCGGGCTCGCATTCCGACCAAAACATTGCGGATGATCTCCAGGTCCTCCTCTTGAGCCAACCTTCGCTCTGGCGATGGCGGAGGAAACACAACCAGAGGTACTGCGGCCACCATACACAGAAATCCATGGACAGAAAGGAGATGTGCCGTTTCTTCTCTGTAGTGAATTTCTTCGTAAAGGCGTGCGATACAGGAGGCGGCTGTTAGAGAAGAAGAGGCAACCGGCGCACCCGTCCTCTTTCTGTCAAGGAGCTGCAATAGAACGATGGTTGCAAAGTAGGTGATATGCAAGTCGCACACAGGGCGATAGAACGGCCGCCTCATACCAGATGTGTCGTAGAGGCGTAGCTCGTCAGGTAGGTTTCTCAGCCAGTCACTGAGTTGCCCGACGAGAGCTGTAGTGCCTTCTTGGGTGAGGTTCGAGCGCCCGTTGTTAAGATCTGCGACCAGGCCCATGATGTCTGACAGCTTAACAGTCTCGATAAAGACGTACGAGTCTAACCCGTTGGTGGGGAAGTCGTCGACGCTCAAAGGCGATATGTCGTATTCTTGGGGCCGGAGACACGAAGGACGGCCCCAACATGACGCGGCTAAACGGTCTGCGTTCTGGTGAAACAGTCAGCTGGGGAATTCTACATCCCTGCGGCGATACGAACAACAAGTTGCCAGAAAATTCGGCGGAGACATCCTGCATTGGCACTCCGCGCGTATGTGGACTGCTGATGAAGGCCCATTTGCAATGCCATCCGTATGGCCACGCCCAGCCAATGCCAGGGTCCATCCAAGGTTACCCGATCTGTAGATACGACACTGTAACATGTCATGAGACAAAGCGCTTTCAGTAGGGCCAGATTATCCATTTCATAGTTCAGGTGGATCAAGGTTTTGACCTTCTCATACTGGGAACGACAGAGTCGCACACTGCCAGGTCCATGCTGCATAAGGGAACCAGCTAGACAGACGGCTTGTTGAAGCAGAACGGATGGTTCAGAACCTAGAACGTCTTCTCTATCAACGACGGGGTAGAGCGGGTAGACGTGGATGAAATATGCATCGACTAATGCTCTCAATAAGGCAGGTCGAGGCAGAACGTCGGCCTTGGTAACCTCGAGAATCGTGGTCTTGGTATCCAGTCTCTGAGCATAGTCAGGATCATCTTGTGGTCCTTCATCTGCAGCATCATATGACATAACTGCCGACGACGAGATGAAGGCCATCGGTGGTCGGGCTTCACTTGGCACCGAGGCAGGACCATGGCTGGGCGTTGGGGCAGTTGGCGAGGGGCTCTTGTTGGCCGAAGTCCCGTCAGGCGCAATAGCCGAAGTGTCTGCCGACACGGCGACCGAAGTGAAGTTTGCAGAAGATCTGGATAGAGTACGTGTGCTCTGGCGCAGTTCATCGGTTCTCGGTACACGCTGGGATTGCGGCGCCCTCCCTGCCTTCCGGCGTTTGCGGACCCCGTCTCGGCGGCTAAGGCATTTGATATCAGCGGTCAAATCCACGACATGGAAGAGAGAACCCTTACATGCAGTGATGGTTTAGTCGGCGACAGTTGCTGCAAACCCGATCCGCTCTATCCTGCAGGTCGCATTTCACCTGGGCACGTACGTGTCAGTTACCGAAAGGTCCACTGGTCCAGCGCTGGCAAACCTTTCTTGAGTGGCACTCTACGCACACCACATTGGCACGGTCTCGTAAGGGCCGAAAATTCTCCATTCTGCGAGCCGATGCGCATAGGGATACAGAAGAGAAGGCTCTTCGGCGGTCGGAAGATTCAATTACTACCACAACTATTCAATGCAAGTGAGCTAAAACAACCCCATGACGCCAAGTGCGGGAAACCGAGGCCCGGTTGCGTAGGGGCCAATTAGTTAATCCGTCCTCTTGTTCATGGCCCCGGCCCTCGGCACTACGACTTCGGTACTCGGCATTCAGTACGAAGGCCAGGCCAAGACGAGGACGGTGGGCTAGCGTCAACATCGATTGATTCTTGAAGAGGAAAGCCTCGGCCTTTTGTGAAGGTCAATCCATTGGTCAATTCACGACGATGCTCTTGCTATTTCGAGTACAGGGTACTACTTGACGAGTGCAAATACGACGCTTTCCGTCAGGTATCGGTTACATGCGTGTTGATGTTGTTGGGGCCGGCAAGACGGGTTGATCTCGTGTCCGCCCCAAACTTGCGTTTTCAATTGAAAACCAGAATGATGCCGCTCAGATGTGATGATTTCTCAACGGCTGTGCAATAATATTATTTCTGCAAATCTCTTTGAACCAAGAACCAAATCCTACCATACACCACAGAAATGTCGGCAAGCAGAGTCAGACAGCTCGCAGGCCACCTCTCCGACCCCCATGGCTCTAAGGCGTCCCCATATGAAGTCTTGGAGGAGCCTCTGGGAACAACGCAACATGTACGCATCGTCGGAATTGGGGCGGGCATGAGCGGAATCAACATGATTCGGACCATGCGCCTCCACCTCACAGATTACGAACATGTTGTCTACGAGAAGAACCCCGAGATTGGAGGCACGTGGTTCGAGAATAGGTACCCCGGTTGCAAATGCGACATCCCTTCGCACAACTATCAGTTCTCCTGGCGTCCGAATCCGGAATGGGCTGGCTTCTTCTCGACTGCGACCGAGATCCAGGCGTATCTGTGCCAAGTCTGTAAGGAAGAAAACATGCGTGACAGTATTAAGTTGAGGCATCAGGTCAACCGCGCAGACTGGGATGATTCGGGTGGCGTCTGGCGTCTCAAAGTTCTCAACTTGGCGGACAACGTCGAGTTTGATGACTATTGTCATTTCCTCCTAGACTCTACGGGTATTCTGAAGTAAGTGACCAGCGCCGCTTTCACGCACCCCTCACTGAGTAATACATGCTGACAATGTCCCCCCAAGTCATTGGAAGTGGCCACAGATTCCTGGTCTGCATAGCTTTGAAGGCACACTGGTCCACAGTGCAAACTGGCCCTCTGAGTTCAGGTATGAAGGCCTTACAGTTGCAGTCATTGGAAATGGCTCCTCGGGAGTGCAAATTCTACCCGAGATCCAACCAAGTAGGTTAGCTCCTCCTTGCATCGTGGCTGCGGTCAACTAACAACGTATCTAGAGGTCGAGAGACTCGTGCACTTCGTGCGAGATCCTACCTGGGTTGTCCCTGGACGCCTCCAGCTCTTGGCTCAAGGCGCCGGTGGCGGGATTCTGAGCGAAGTTGACATGAAGGAGAATGCAGACTTCACCGCTAAGCAAATTGAGCGGTTCAAGTCTGACCCGGCATTTTACAAGAAATTTGTGAAGGCCGTTGAGGAAGTTGTGAACGGCAACTTTCCCTTGGTTCGTTCCCGCAGAGCCAACAGTTTCATATGCGTGTCCACGACTAACCAGTGGCCAGACCCTCAAAGACACGGCCTTTGCATCCAGTTTGCAGGAGAAAGCAACAGAGTACATGACCGAGGCTTTGGGAGGTGACGAGCGCCTCTGTAATGCCATAATCCCAAAGTTCCCACTCGGTTGTCGACGATTGACACCTGCCGTGGACTATCTTTGGGCCCTGAGAAAGCCGAACGTCAGGGTGGTCACCGATGCCATTGCCAGCATCGAGGCCCAGGGTCTCAGGACCAAGACTGGGGAATTCATCAAGGTCGACGCCATCATCTGCGCAACAGGCTTCGACGTTTCGTTCCGTCCCCGATTTCCAATTATTGGCAGAAAAGGGAATCTTCAAGATGTCTGGACGGAAGGAGTGCCCAAGGCTTACATGTCTTGCGCGGTCCCAGACTTCCCCAATTACTTCAGTCAGTACTCTCGTCTCGCAAACACGCATCACTCCAGGCTACTAATTGACAACGTGTTGCAGTGTTTTTGGGACCCAACGCTCCGATTGGACACGGCAGTGTTTTCACCATTACCGAGCACATTGCCAAGTATCTGGTCCGCATCATCAAGAAGTGTCAGGTCGAGGGCATTCGCGCCATTGCGCCCCAGCAATCTGCAGTTGACGAGCTTTTCGAGCATACCCAACGATTCATGCCCCGCACGGCATGGTCGGGAAACTGTGTTTCATGGTTCAAAGGCGGGACCGTAGATGGTCCTGTGACAGCTTTACACCCTGGAAGCCGAATCCATTTCTTCCACATGTTGGAGAGCTTCAGGGGCGAGGACTGGGAATACACCTTGCATTCCAAAGCGAACCGTTTCCGGTTTCTTGGGAACGGGTTTTCAACGAAAGAGTTGGGCGACGAAGATGCTACATGGTACTTGAACGAGCCGGATACACTTTGATGGACACAGTCCATCACCTGGGCTCGAGTTGAATGGATACGGGCTTGACCACACTATCTCGTGCTGCGGAAGAACATATTGCAATTATACAAGTTCCCCTTTACTGGAGAATAAAGGATCTATCAGGAAAGCAAATAAAAGACACCAGTCTTGAAGGCGGGGGTGAGAATGAATCAACTTTTTGCGCAACTCGCCACGAGTGTCTTACCACCGTTCAGTTGCCTGCATATTTAGCTCGCGGAGTTGGCTCCCTTAATCGGAGGATTCCAGTCGCACGAAATCATGGCTTTGTGAATGTCGGCACGGCCGGCGGCAGTCCGCCACCAATACCTGCTGATCTCATCCTGACGGGAAAGAACTCGAAGATAATCCAGCAAAATTCCGCCCTCCCGCTCAGCCCTCGTCTTGATGCATTCGAGGTAGAACGCGCGATCCTGTTCCATTTGATCCGTGTCGCGAGCGGTCCAGTCGAGCTCGGGACTTCGGGAGGGCTCATGCGTGAGGAAGCGCGGGTACACGGCTGCGAACTGGAGCGGGACCATTTCTGCCCAGCCGAGGTCGATGATACTAGATGCATATCAGCTTGTTGGTTCTGCGGAAAGCGTGCGGTTAGAGCTCCTTACCCTGTGACATTGTGGTTTTCGTCGACGATGATGTTGCTGCCCGACAGGTCGCCGTGGACGAGCACATGCGGCGCGCGGTCGAGCTCCGGAATCCAGTATTCCGGCAAGAGTTCCTTTTGTCTCTGGCATCCGGCAATCGTGCCGGAATAAAAGTCACCGCTGTCTTGGGCGCGGGCGATCCTGCGGTCAATCTTTGACGTGATCCAATCGGACGCAGTGTTTCCTGCAGTGGCATTAGAGGGTTGGCCCAGGAAAAGACCAGCAAGACTGAGAGACATACCGGGCTCCTGGATGCGGAGCAAATCGAGACTCGCGTTAGCGACGGCACGGATAACCTTCCTACGTTCGTCTTCAGAAGCTGGGTTGCTGTCGGTCCAGTTCATGGGATCGCCGTCAGCCCAGCCGAGGGCAATGTAAGGCGCGCGTTCCCGGCTGTCTCTCGGGTTAGAAGCCAAGATCGGCTCGAAGAGGTCTATGCCAGCAGCCTCGATGCTGCGGCGAATTTCGATCTCGCGCCGGACCACGTGGCTGATGAAAGCATGCCCCCGTTTGGGGATGCGGAAGCAGATTCGACGGCCGGAATCGCTCTCGAGGGGATAGACCAGATTCTCTGCTCCAATGTGGCATTTAGGGTCAGTCTCCGTCCCGAGCATGAAATGACAAGGCGATTCCAGCAGATCTTCTGCCAGAGCCTTTATTCTAGACTTGTCGAGAATCCGTTTTGTCTCCATGGCGCGAGGTTCTGATGTTGATGCACAGCTGGGAAGGGCTGGAATGGGAATTAAGGCCAAGGGTGCTTCCAAGTGAGTGAAGAGAAAAAGATGAGAAAGAAAGTATTATGCTCGAAGATTGAATTGTTTTATATGCTGTCTGTTGCCTAGTTGCCCATTTCCAATAAGCTTCAGCCTCCTGGGACCCTTTTGACTTTCTCTCCATGTAGGCGTTGTGGCACTTACACCTTGATGATATCCCGAGTCGGTCTCCACTTTCGGAAGACCTGCCCCACATCACATCCGGAGGACTTGCCGCTCTCCGGGTCATCGGTGCTGACTAAGAGAAGAACAGAAAGAGACCCTCTCGGAGAAGCTGGCGTTCCCATGTAAGTCCAAAGACCCGTTGCGTTACGACATTGAACGATCCGTTGATGCTCGCTTCGTCGAAGAGTACGACTGTGACCTCGCGATCCTCTCCCGCCAGGAGACGCTCAACGATTACCTCCGGCGAGGGATCTTGCCCGTGATGAGACGGGGGATTGAGCACCAAGTCAAGAGCTACATGGCCGACGTGGAGCCGCATATTATGAGCAGGATGCGGGACATCGTCCGTCGCGTCCGGCCGCCTATGTGGGAAAAGTATCAACGTAACATGGCGCAGGGGGTAGTGGTGGGAGAGGTCGGTGACGACGTTCCATCGGGTGACGATGCGACTGCTGTCGGTCCGGGGGACTTGTCCTCCGCAGCCTCTCTTCCCTCCGCGCTCCAGGTGCAAAAGACATGGTCCGCGAACGTCTCTCTGCAACCTTTCCCAGGTTATACCTCTAACGGCACTTTCACGCCAGAGTATCACGACTCTCGTACTGCAGCAATGCAACAGAGCACACTGGGGCCGAGCTTTCCCACTGACATCGAGGACTGGGAGCTTCTTGGTGACCCTTCACCGACGGGCCGGGGTACAACTTTGACACTCTCCGAGTTGACTGCCATGTTGATGAAGAGAACAATCAACAGAATTAGGGTTCGGATCGCTATGATAAATGGGCAATCAAGAGCTGGCGGTGCGACATTGGCACCGTTCGGCATGAAAGGGGAAGAGAGGTAGGATGTTTGTTTTCGGTTTCGAATCTACTCATCGGGGCTTGTATCTAGACGCAATCATCAGAATAATACATGCAATCGCACTCATATACCCTGTAGCTGCTTGGCATGCCGTTGCCGTCGAGTGCCCGTCCCTCGGGGGTGTCAAGTAACACGAGATAGCAACAGCAGGGTCCTATCATGCCCGTGCACATCGAGAGAGCCATTGTCGAGCCCATTCAGCATCCCTGTGGCACTGAATCTCTGCAATCCCTTCTCGGTTTGCTTAGAAGTGGAGGCGAAAGCGGTTGGCCGCATCAATCAGACTATAATTCATCGCGGCCAACGTGATTCAGCCACTCAGCCATCCTGCTCAAACTCCACGAGCGGATGTCCGCCCTTGCGTCAGCTTTTTTCAATCAACTGATATGAAACCAAACAGCCGGTTCGAATCTTTTTCATCCAAAGCGATCCGCCTCTTGGCATCGTAGCTTCGACCAGTTGGGTTGGAGGCAATCGGGGGAACGCTGAGAAAGAACATGCTCAAACGGGCGCAAACCCCGGCCCCCCCCACCCGCCCATACCACATCCTCGGGAGGGCTACTGCGCGCCGAGCCCGCCCGCGGCTGTTATCCAAACAACTTACATGCTTTTGCAGTCTGGAGTTTGTGGGCAATTGAGTAGGTTGTTCTGCAGTAGGAGAAGTGGTGGGCAGCTGATGATCCGGTACCTACTTTCATGTTACGAAGTAAGAGACAAGGGGTTCGTATATTAACTCTGGCTTTGCCCAGGTCTTTGGAACTGGAGGACGTCTTCAGTGCGAGTGGGAGACAGGTCTCGAGTTCTTTGACTTGGGAATTCGGTCTCGTATCCACGGTTGTTCACCAAAGTTTCTTCCGACGAAATGCAGTTCCCCCCGGTGCGGCACGGCCTTCTAGCCGTCCTGGCCGTTCTCTCCGGCCCCACATCGGCGCAGTCCTCCGGCCGCCCCGGCCACGGCCTCATCGGCTACCCGATCACCATCTTCCAGCCCGCCTGTGCGCACGCCTGCCGCTCGTCGCTCCCCCGCTCTTCTGTTCCCTGCGCTGTGCACCTTCACGGACACCACAGCAGCAGCGTGTCGGCCGAGTGCCTGGCGGAGAGCGACGCCTACCTCCTGTCCGCGGCGTGGTGCTTGCATCTCCGGTGCGCCGTCGAAAAGGTCCCCGTCTCGAGACTCGAGCGGTTCTGGGAGGAGGATCTTGTGGGCAGGGAGCTGGGGCAGCCAATGCCCAAGTGGACGTACCAGGAGTCGCTGGCCCGAGTCCAGGGGGATCCGCCGACGGAGGGCTTGGGGAAGGACGAGGCGTTCAACAGGACTGTTCTCGTGGGCGATGAGAAGTATTTGGGGAATTGGAATGGGAATGTTGCTTTTGAGAGGGTTGAGATCAACCACCAAAAGTTCGCGTGAGTGTCATCTCCTGCCCTCTATGAACGGCAAGCTTGCAAGCTGCTAATACCGCTTCAGTCTGATTGTCCTCGCCACAGGCGTGGGCATCCCCATCGCCTTCTCCCTTCTTCGCTTTCTCCCTTTCCCGCCGTCCCTGACGACCAAGTTCTACTCGTACCTCATCGACCCCCCCGCCTTCTCCAGGTACCACGCCGTTCCGGTGCTGGGCCTGGGCATGATACCCACCCGAGGCCAGGCCTTCTTCATCCTCTACATCATCGCCCTCAACGTCGCCCTCGCCGCCGTCGGCTACCGCTCCCTCCGGCCCAACTCCTGGTACGGCCGCGGGACATACGAGGAGTTGTTCAACTACGTCGCCAACCGCACCGGCATGCTCAGCTTCGCGAACATGCCGCTGGTCTTCCTCTACGCGGGGCGGAACAACGTGCTCCTCTGGCTGACGAGCTGGTCGCACTCGACCTTCCTGCTGCTCCACCGCTGGATCGGCGTGGTCTGCGTCCTGCAGGCGGCGGTGCACTCGGCCATGTGGCTGCACATCCACTCGGCCTGGGAGCGGGACCACGCCGAGGTCTCGGCAATCCCGTACTGGTACTGGGGCATCATCGGGACCGTGTCTCTTGCGCTGCTCATTCCGTCGTCACTGCTCCCGATCCGAAAGCGGATGTACGAGGTCTTCCATGCGATGCACACTGTGTTGGCCGTGCTCGTCCTCGTCGCGTGCTGGCATCACATCACTTATCGGTACAAGCGGCAGTGGGGGTACGAGAACTGGGTAATCATGGCGGCGGTGATCTGGAGCTTCGACTGGGTGTTCCGCGGTGTCAGGGTGCTCCGACGCGGTGTGAAGAGGGCGTTTGTTACGAGGATCGATGATGAGTACGTGAGGGTCGACGTCCCCGGCGTGGACTGCCGCGGGCACGCATACGTGTACTTCCCGACATTGACGTGGCGTGTGTGGGAGAGCCATCCGCTCTCGATCGCGGGCGTGGCTTATCACGGCAGCGACGACGTGTCCCGGGCGGTTACCCCCGACTCTCGGGCGGCATCTGATGAGAAGGTGGGGCCGATCGCGGATGTCGCTGCGGCGAGGGCCTCTTCTTCAGAGTCTTCGCTGTCGGATGCTGCGGCGGCCAGAGCCACGGGGGTAAGCTTCTTCGTCCGCGTCGCGAAGGGAACCACGCGGCTCCTGGCCAACAAGCACGCTACTCCCGGAGGCATTCCCATCTTACTTGAGGCGTATAGTGGCGTGTCGAGGCTCTACGAGGATGGCAGCAGGGGCGAGCCGACGGTCGAGTTTCCTAACGTTGTCTTACTCGCGGGTGGCGTGGGTATCACCGCAATCCTACCGAAGATCAGCGCCTCCCGGGGGTTGTACCGGCCTCTGGGCAGCGAGAAGCTTTACTGGGGCGTTCGGCCTGGTGCTGCTGGCCTCGTGCGCGCGGTCGGGGCCATGGTCGTTGGGTCTGGAGGTGCTTCGACCGTGCGTTCCGACGGTGTAAGTGAGCTTCGGTGGGGCGATGTCGAAGTGAGCGTCTCTGTGGGCGGGAGGTTCGATATCAGGGCGATCATCGAGGCCGAGGTGAAGTCGAACAAGGGCGGGACGATGGTCGTGGTGTGTGGTCCCGCTGGCATGGCTGATGATGCTCGGGTCGCTGTGGCATCACTGGGACGGCATGGATGTCTGGTCAAGCTTGTTGAGGAGACGTTTGTTTGGTAGCTGTCTGTATATAAATGGCCTTTTCTATTCTAAGGTGTTATGTCACGCGTCGCACGTCAGACATGGGGAACTCGCTGACTTAGGGGAATGGATGCTCTCTTTTGACTGCAGGTGGTTCATGTTTCTTTCTCCCTAAATATACTAGGAATGAAAGGCAACAAAGGACTGGTAGAGCGTATTCATCTCTCGTGCATGGAATAACACACGGTCGCTGGATGAAGGGCGTCAAGGACAGGGAAAGTGACGGACAGTGACGGACAGTGAGCTGGGCCGGTTATGATAAGTGTTGGTGTAGTCTCCATCATCAAAGAGATGAAAGTAGGCTAACAGTAGTTACATGAAGTGCTATCACTACTGATGAGCGATTCCCGTTCCCGTTCCCGTATTGGTTTGGCATGAGTAGTAACTTGAGCCTTCGAGCGCGTTCTTATAGGGGCTCAAGACTCACGTGACACGGTGCTCTCTCACGAAGTCATAGGAGCTTGAGATGGCTGGAGTGGAGGAGAGGGCTTTATTGGTTCTTCTTTCTTAGTGTAACTCATTTCAGGCACTATTTTGAGGGTTTTCGTTGAGGTTGTCACCACAGGCAAACCAGGGACGATTCCTCTCTCATCAACATCTCGATCCAATCTAAAATCTTCTGCCCCAATAAGAGTGAGACCATGATCAGCACAGGGACGAAGCTCACATCGGACCAAGCTCACATCGGACCCTGCAGATGAGCATGTGAGACCTAGCAGATAAGGGAGCCAAGGCACATGCAGGGGCTCATGACGCTGGCGTCCACGGTGGATTGTAGATCTTCTAGTCATCTCAAACTCGTCAGCGTCTTGAAGAAACTCAATGCTTTTCATTATGCCTTCCCCTGACCCGAGACAGAGAGACATCTCATCGAGAATCTCATCGAGATGCTACAATATATGCGTCGTGGATCACCCGCATGCCAAGCCGGCCGGATCCTCTCACTGAGAAACCCCTCCCGATCGCCACGCCACTAACGTATGCTAGATACGTGCGCTAGAGAGGGGCCTGAGGTAGCACAAACAGGGTATTCCGTCCCTCCTCATTTCCAGACATTCATGCGTTGAGCATCTTCATCCCTCCTCCAGTTCCTCTCTTATCTTTTCGTTAGACATCAGTGATCATACCCACCGCGTTCATCAACCGGCCCGGCAATCCCAGAATGCAAACCCCTTAACGCTCCCCCGAGTGACTCCTCCCAACACCTAATAGCCCCCCAAACACCAGAAAACGCCTCGCCGGTCGGGAGCTAAGAGCATAATCCCTTAGATTAAAGCATCGTTTTGTTCGTTGTGTCGTAAACGCCACCATCGGTCGGGCGGGCGGGGGAAGAAGGGATCTTCATCGCGACCTTCCCCTTCCAGCCGTTCGTATTCCAGACAGACTGGCAGACGCGCCCGCTCTCTCATGTCCTCGCCCTCTTCCTGCTCGTGTCGCTCTCGTCCCTCGGGCTGCCGCGCTTGCTCGGGCCCTGCACAGCTATCGGCGATGATGCTGCTGCTGCTGCTGAATATGATGGTGATGATGCCACCGCACCGCGTCCCGCGGCCTCGCGCAGCCGCTGGCTCCGCGGCTGCATCCCCAGCTGGTACTGCGCGTAGGCGTGGTACTGCAGGTGCTCCTGCCGCCGCTGGTAGATCTCCTCCTCGAGGCCGAACTCCATGCCCGCGACGCCCTCGTCCTCGCCGGCGCAGGCGTCGCACTCCTGGTCGAAGGCGTGCGTCTCGACGAAGACGCCGCGGCGGCAGGCCCCGAAGCGGTCCTCGGCGTTCTTGGCCTCGAGGCACGAGAGGCGCTGCGAGAGGTCGGCCCAGGTCAGGGACTCGCTGCAGCGGGTGCAGGTGCCCGCGAAGAGGACGAGGCGGCACATTGTCTCTTGGGTTCTTCGGTCGGCTCGAAGAGAGGAGGAGTAGCTCGTTGGGTGAGCCTTTCGGATATCGTCGTCACGCGGGGCGAGGAGCAGGTGAGAGGAGACGGAGGTGTTTGTTTTCGACACAACGGGAAGAATGGTGGCGCAGGGACAGCTCTGCAATTGATCGTAGGACGGCGGCCCTCTATAAACGTCTTGGCCAGTCGTCGACGAGACCTCGGACGGTATTGTACGTTGTTACAGGAAGCACGAGTGGGGGAGGGGAAGCGGCTGAAGTGGAAGAATGAGGAGGATTACAGGGTAAACGCCTGTCGAGAAGTAGGAACAGGGCGAACACAAAAGCTTTTAGACTGCGACCACGACGTACCTATCGACACGAGGGGGGAGGCCCTAGCACGACGCAGCCAAGCAGCTTGGAGACGCGGGACGGGAGCAAGGGGGGAGGAGGGTGGGAGGAGGAGGGGTGGAAGATCAATTGCTTCTCAGTTACTCTGTAGCAGGAGATGGAAAGGAGATGGAACAAATAAAGTAGGTAATTGATGACATTTAGAAAGTCTAATACACCGAGGAGAAACTTGAAGATACGTAGAAGAGAAAAAGCAACGACAGGGCACGACACATTTGCTGCAAAAATCAGAAGAAAAAGCGCCGGCGGCACAGCACGGCACAGCACAGCACACACAGACGCGCAGCCACATGCACGACAACCCTCCTCGCAGAATCAAAGCAGCAGCACGGAGGAGGCCGTTTCCCTCAGGTCTAGCCCCCCTCTCTTCAACGCCCTCTTCTGGACGGCACCACGCGGCACGACGGCATATTTCCGGGTTGAAGGTGGCGGGCGAGAGAGGGGATTAGCTTTGCCGTCCTGCTTGAGACAGCCGAGATATTAGACTACCTGACGTGGCGCGCGTAGGAGTGAGAGGAACGGACGGGGACAGCATCCAAGTCATGTCATGTCACCTCCAACTGAAAGAGAAAAAAGCACGGAGAGTGGGAAGGAAGGTGGCCTGTCCTCACTCATCCTAGACACGCTTAGCCCCGGGTAGGGTGCGTTGGCCGAAGTCAAGCCCAGACCGGCTTCTCTTTCTCTAGCCTCAAGAAGACAAGCGTTGTGTGATCCGGCTGCGGGGGAGACGGAGACGAGGAGGGATTCTTTCTTTCAACGGGCCGCTGAGACAAAACAGAAATCACACACACACACGGAAAAAGGACACGGAGCGTTTGCTCAGCTCTCGTTCCCTGCCGACAACGCCTTTTTTTTTGTGTGAGGGGGATTCGTCATCGTAACATGTTTCAACCGAGACTCCCAGTCATGAATCCGGACGCTCTCTACCCATTAGCCGTGATGGCAGAGTCATGAGAAGAAAAAAGAGTCTCCCGGTCATGGTTGACTGAACCGGGGGGGTTGCGGCGTGTCATGGTGGACGACGCGCGAGGAGGGCCACAAAAGGAAAGAAAGCTTGAGATGAGACGAGTTACACACGCCGGAGGGCATGGATCATGCGGCGAGCTGTGCTTCAAGCTTCTCTGGCAGCTGCCGGGATTGAAGCTCGAGGCCTTTTGGCTTCTGATTGCTCCCTCTCTCTCACTTTCTGTTCTTCTCAACCACTCGTCAACCCCCCTTTCTCTCACGAATTGGGCGAGCATAAAGGAGAGAGATGCCGGTTTCTATATTTACTCTGCTAAGATGAGCACCCCGCCCCATAACCTTGATGATTGCTCTGCGATGTAACCCCCAATCGATATTCGTGAATTCCCTCACCTCTCCAGGGACGGACGGACTACCATCACGGCCAAGCGCTAACAGCGGCATCTGCAGCCTGATAAGAGGCGATGGATGCAAGACGCCCGGCCTTCCCCCGGCGGGGATCGAGCAGGGGGCATCCGGCTGCGCTGCACTGTTGCTGTTGGCCTGGAGTCGTGATACCTGCGCTTCTGAGATGTTCCGCAGTCCCGCAGCAACTCAATCTCGCCCGTCGTCTGACGGGGGAAACCCCCCGCCGCTGCGCAAGATGAATCACCATGAGCGTAGCTAGACTTTCGGGCAGCCGAGACCTCACACACGTGCTTTTCGGCGAGGCTCGGCGAAAGGTTCGATCGACCGTTCGTTTACGTCCGTCGCTGAAATAGGTATGAACCAAATCCAATCCACACCCAACCTAAATCTAAAGACCAAGATGCGTAATCACGCAATACCGGGGATAATATTGTAGGGATATGGAAGAGGGCGAGCGTATCTCCGGCGTTCCAATCATTGTTGCCGCCGCCCGGTGGGAGCCGGGGTGGAGACCCCGGGAGCGGGAGCGGGAGCGCGGAGGGGTGGGGACGGACGTGTTTGTCGCATGGGGTGGTCTTTCCAGGGTAGCTTCGCGCCCGTCCATCTCCTGACATATCTCCTGACATATCTCCTCACAAATGTCCTGATGGCAACATGAAAAGTTTTTGATCGGTCCTAAGACCCTCCGAGCGGGCGAAGCAAGCAGGCCAACCACCGCCCACGGAGTCCAGATCCGGTGGCACAGACGGCGCTCTCACATGCCTCATCCAAACGACAGATCGCGTACGCTATACCGCGCAACGTGAGAGGTCCAGCGCACTGGCATATCTGGCGTACAAAAAGTCTCTGCGAACCTCTCCTCTCACATGCAGACGGAGAGTCTATCTGTCTTTGCTCGTTGTCTATTGACCTTATCTCTCTCTCTCGTGCGTATAATAGGGCGCGAACGCAAATGCAAACGCACAGCAAACCGGCCGTGAGCGCTGCAAGATGAGAAAAGCAAATCTCAAGCCCGATGTTTTGATCAAAACACACGATAAGCGAGAATGTCTGTTCGATGACACCACGACATCCCAACGGGGGGGGGGTGGGGGGGCAGGCGGAGTTATCGCCGTTGGGAAGTTCTCGTTATACCGGGGTTTCTCTCGCGGTCCAGACCCCCGAGTAGTCGATGTGTCAATCTTTCGGCGCCGGACGCATCACCGATTTTTGTCATCTACTCCCTCTCTCTTCACACGTTAAGACGATACCTACTTCTAAGAGCGAGCTCTGCGTGAACGTTGCCCAGTCTCCAAACTAGACGACGAAGGAGGAAGGACGGAGACCGCAACGCCACGCAGAAACAGCAACGGTAGCCGCGGCCGAAACGCCAGCAAGAAACGTCCGTGATGCCACGTGCAGGCAGCTGCGAAACGCTGCGATCACCTAGATCGATGCCGCACGAGCGGAGACGGAGATGCAAGGCACCGCCACGAGCTGAGCAGAGAAGACCAAGGCAGGTCAAGGTCGCTGCCATTTTCACATGGTCGACCAGATCAGACACGCCTTACACCCGGAGATATCTGCGAGCCTTCGGAGGGGAGAGGGCTCGGGTGTCCGCCCAAGGAGATCACGAACGATACGAGGGCAGACAGAAAAGATCGCCGCCCGGACCCGACGAACGCACCAGAACGTCTCGGGTTGTGTTTGTCGTTGCGAAGAATGCGTGCCACCCTCTCGCACCCGCTTACAGTGGTCTCGGATACAGCCGAGATGGAACCTAATCTGGCTCACGACGTGAACGCTCTTCACTCCCTGGGCAGTCCAAAGGCGACATGCGGGTAGTGCTGTGTCGTGTTGGTGTCCATAGTGCATCATCACCTCAAAGTCAACAGCGTCTTCAGCGGAACCATGAATCAAGTCGATCGAGGCGGAAATTACTATTATACAGACTAGGGATTTTTTCGCTTTTTTTGTTCTTCGGGCTCGATCTTTCTGCCTCCCTCCCATTTTCCCCTCCCTGCCGCCCGTTGTTCCACCGTAAAACGTTTGGGGGAATCAAGCGGTTCGCATAAAACCAACTGTAGCATGTGAAAATAGAAAAAAGAAAACGCGAATGAAAAGAGATGAAAAACTTGTGAGCCTGGTATCATATCCACGAGGACCGTATGAGAGAAGATGCGCCTGATAGGAAACACACGTTGGCGGGCCCTCTATTTCCCTGGTGTAGGACGGTGTAGCAACGGCGACGCATTATCCACGAAGTCTAGGCAGAACCCACTTCGAGCCCGCGAACGGGAGACCGTGTGTGTGTTTGTGTGTACGTGTTTGTGTGTGGCCTTGCTCAGGCACACCAAGCATGCCCGAGCGGCGGCGGCGACTGTCTTTGCATCATGACAGGCGGAAGAAATGTCTCGGAACTTTCATCATGCAGCCCGCGTACACGCAAAGGCGCGAGTACCACCCAAGATTCCACGACGTGTGGAAAAGATTGCCATTGGCGTCAGACTCAGAGGCGTCCAAAAAGGTCCGTTCGAACAGCGTTCCAACCATCACACAGGCGTCAAGAGCGTGCATCATGGAGAATTGTTGGCAGGAAACCCATGTCGTAGTGAGGCGTCATGACTACGCACCGTGTCCATGTCAGGAAGAGTCGAGAAATTCCCAGTCATGCCAGTCAAGGATCATGTGCAAGCGAGAAGAAGAGTGCCATCATCATCGTCAAGTGTCGAGTGAGTTCAGAGCATCGAATGTCAGCGAGCAAGACCAAGACCAAGTCCAGAAGGCAGTCTGTCGTCGTATATCCTCCTCCCCGCCTGCGCCTCCCGGTTGATATCGAATGTGTGTCCAAGTCTAGGGACAGAAGAGGTGGACGGACGCTTAGCTGGAAGGTAGCGCAGCAGAATGATGAACGTTATCAGTCGTCGGAAAAAGAAAGAAAGGGTTATCGTAAAAGGTCCAATGCGCTGAGCCACTGGAATCAACGTGCATGCGCGGCGCTTCAGTATACGTAACGCGAAACGAGAGGCATCATGTCGAGGTCCACGCACGGCAAAGTGATCAATCACATCACACAAGCATGGTCCCCACGGAATGGGCACGCAGCAGACACCTCTTATGAGGATCCCGGCGGAGGCTGAGCACCGGGCTGGCCTGCCGCGCCGCCTTGTTGCTGTTGATACACCAGAGATTGGTACCAAAGGGCGAGATAGTTCTGGTAGCCTCCGTCTACGGATTGTTAGCCAAATATCCAACCCTGGTTGCTGTATGTAAGGAGTCTCATATCGCCACTTACACTGTGCGTACGGGTCAGCGCCGTCGGCTCCCGCAGGAGCTTGTGCAGCTGGGGGATTAGTTGATCCTGATGCTTGGTTGTTAGATCCCTGCTGAGAGTAACTTCTGTCATAGTCCTGGTTCTGACGACCGCGACCGCCGCCGCCACCACCACCGCCTCCCGAGTTCTTCTGACGCTGTTGCATGTTAGCCGCTGTCGACGCGTATGCCGAGGCTCGTATGGGACTTACCACTGCATCGACCTTCTCCTCGATTGCTTGCTTCGCTCGTGCGATGCTATCACGCGAACCGATGAGTGCAATCTCTCGCTGGACCTCGCCGGGACCAGACGACTGGGCAACGTTAATCTTGCATCCAGTGCCGTTCTGCATGTCCCTGATGGTCTCGCCTCCCTTTCCTATGATCATGCCGACGGCCTCGGAAGGAACGTAGATGGCGTCGTGGATCTTATCGCCGCCGCCAGCACCGCCAGCACCGCCAGCGCCGCCAGCGGAGGGGCCACCATCTCTCTGGTGGCCGCCATCTTGCCTAGGCATCTTCTTGACAGGGGCCGCAGCCTGACCGTCGTTGCGGCTGTCGCTGTCGACGATCTCCATGATTAGATCCTTGGCCTGAGCCGCAGACTCGCGAGAGCCGATCAGGTTGACGGGACGAAGTCCGTTGACGCTCTTGGATTCGCCGACAATGTTGATATGACAGCCAGACCTCTCTTGCAGGTCGCGGATAGTCTCTCCACCGCGTCCAATGATCAGGCCAACGGTTCTATCGGGGACCATGATCTGCATGCAGTCCTCGCCATCCCTAAGGGCGGCCGCACCAGCAGCTGCACGGTTGTCACGAGGGGCGGCCTTGGTTGCCGCGGCACCACGGTTAATGGCCCCCATTCCGCTGTCGTCGATGATGCGGTCGATAGCAACCTTGACCTCCTCGCGGCGCGGTGGCGGACCGGTAATCTTGCATTGACGGTAAGGACCGTTGTCGCTGGAGGGGAGAAATTGGACGCGGCAGCCGGACTCGGACTCGATGCGGCGGAGATTCTCCCCCTGTCGGCCGATGATAAGTCCGACAAGGCTTGACTCGATCTGAATGGTCTCCGCGTTGTCGTCACCGCCGCCGCCGCCACTTCCTCTGAGAGGCGAGCGTTCTCTTCCGCTCGGGTTGCGGGGAGAGAAGGCACGAGCGCGCAGGCCAGGGCTGTATGACCGCTCGCGGCCATACTCGCGAGGAGCGGGACGGTCGTCGCGGCGCTCGTCTCTGTAGGGGTTGAAGTTGTCGCGGAACTGGTCTCGGCGGTTTGGGGGGGAGCGCGAGCGAGAGCTTCGCTGGTATCCGCCGCGGGGGTCGTGGCCGCGGGAGGGTTCGTTGGAGTAGACGAGAGGGCGATCGTACGAGGTGACGCCCTTCTCAGCAGCGAAGGCCTTAGCCTGGGCGATGGCGTCGCTGATGCTCACGGTACCCGAGTTGACAGGGCGGATAGAACTAAGATCCAGACTGCCGCTCGACGAGGGCTGGGGAAGCGAGTAACCACCACCGCCGTACGCAGGAGCGCCTTGAGGGGGCATCGGCGGGTAGGAAGGAGGCGCTTGACTGCCGGGAGCAGGAGGGTATCCAGGAGGCATGCTGGGCTGCGCGTGAGTCGGCGTCGAAGACGCGCGAGCTGCGCCTGGAGAACAATGCCGTTAGTCAGGGATGTCGAGGTCGCGGGGGTCATGTTTCGGGTACCTACCTAGGGCAGCGAGAATGGACGAGATGTCGCGAGTAGGTTCGGCCATGGTTGATGTCGCGAAAGGTGGATCTGTGACTAGGGGAAAAGATCGCGATTCTTTTGACCAAAGGTCGGCAGTTGATGAGGATGCCGTTGGTGGGCGCGCGGCTGAATTTTCAGCGACACTGGGAAATGCGAAAGAGGACGTGATTACGAGCGCGCGGGCGTGGTCAGGTGACAATGAAGCGCGATACGAAACGAGTCGCAAAAGAAACACACCACAAGTAGAGACGTGCACAAGTGCAATTCTTTTTATTACGGTGACGAAGCTGAGGAAACGGATTGATCCTCGCGCACCACGATCCCGAATGATGTTGTCAGCTTGGGGTGGTTGAGGGCAGAGTTAGTCGAGTTGATGAGTGGGAAGAGCGAAGTTGTGCAGGGTCTGAGGGTTGTAGACCGCCTGCCTAAAAGAGACTAGATACGTTGTGGAAGGTGGCCCGGGGCTCCGCCATGGGTGAAAATTTAGCAGTAGCGGATTAGGGTTGTTCCTTTTCGTGCCAATGGAAGGCCCGGGGTGCTGTCGGGTCCAAAGATCTTAGTAAGCACTGACCACCACCTTCTTCAGTGATGGGCACGTGCTCCTTCCCCCAGGGCGATTTCCAAGTTCTTGGCCGCTGTACCGCATCAAGTCCGGCTGAATTCCATGAGCACCTCGAATCGGAAATCGCCACTACGTCACTCGATGACTTGGTCACTTCACCGCCGAGAGTCGCCTGGCCTGAGTTGTAAAAGGCGCAGTCACTCATGAGAAACAGGACAGGGGTAGCAGGTGACTGGTACTGGCTTGCCCAAGCAGAGAGAATTGGGAGGTCTCCGCCCTCCACGTGAGTTTGCGACAATGCAGTCAGTGAGTTGGTGCCTTGCAGCAAACACGCAAGCCAGCGTCCGCCAGTCACTTGTGGTGGCTCGGGAGCTTAGGTAGAGCAGCGAACTCGATAGAAATCTTGCGGTAAGAAACTCTCTGAATACGCAGAAACGCCGTGGTCATTTCGGGCTTATCTAAATATTTCTCTCTCATCAAATATCTGGCGGTTTCGTCGACCGCAAGCGCCGACTTCATTGTGGGCGGCTCGCAGCCCGCAGCGAAGCGCCCAATGTCGCAGAGCGCGGGCCAACGGCGGCCAATCACTCCCGCGCAGCGTCAAGACTTGAGACGGCCCCACTGAGAGGGCAGCGCTGGGCCGAAGCACAGGGCACTGGAGAGTTCTTGTTTAGTGGGTCCCTTCCTCCGCCGGCTTCCACTGCCGCAAGAACCCTCCGGGTGAAATGCGAATGCTGTGAAAATCGACAGGAACATCATCTCACCTTCCTTCTGAGTTGATGCCCATTGATACTACGTGGAACCCTGATGCCTGGAACCTACAGTGTACCTAGGTACTGATACTCAAGCAGGTACTAATTGTACGCGCTGTTTTGTTCTTCTCCCCTCGGCAATAGCAGGGCAGCATCGGAATGGAAAGAACTTAGCAGTGTCCAATAATGAGAAAGTTGCCTTATCTGCCTGTACCTTCCACTTCTCCTGCTGGGGCGTACCTGCCTGTCGGTGTCGTACCTGACGTTTAGACGAACTCGCACGATTTGCGGGATTCCTCAAGCTTTGCTGCCGTCTGACCAAGATCAGCCTCCAGAAAGCCGTTCCTGTCGCAAACCGGTTTCTTTGCTCATGCCGTTGTAGTAGTGGCGAATTGCTTGGCATTGATCATCGACCATCTTCCACCCACCTCATCGGAAGGGAAGGCACGAAGGGTAAGGGTCCCGTACCATTGCTTGCCCAGCTTCCAGATTTTCCACTGCTTGCCATTTTTTTACAGGGGGTGAGGGGTTTCTTTTTAGCGGCTCTCGCCGAATGGTCGTCCAAGACACGCGATTGGGCGAGACGGTTGAGGGGAACCCCCTGCAAGCGCCAGCCATCCGCCGCCTCTTTTCGTTCGCTGTCCGACGATCTTTCCTCTGTTCCTGCCTCGTCTTCCCAGTCGCCATGACCCTTCGTGCAGAACATCCCCAGAATTCGAGCAAAATCTTGCAAATCCGGAGCCATCCAGACCAGCCAACTCACACGTTACCTCTCTTTTTCCTCTTTCGCCCGAGCCATCCTCCGTCGCCCGCCCAGGCATAGCCACAGCCACCGGCACCACCTGGCGTGACTCGCCGACTGGGGGGGTTTGATGCCAACTGACTGGCCGATTGTCACTGGGCAGCAAGCCGGCCCACGAAGAGGACGGGGAATGGACGACGAGGGTGGTCGGTGTGGGCGGCTCTCCGCAGTAATGCCCTGGGCTTGCCAATGGCGTCAGAGTGCGTTCTCGCCGTGAGGTCTCTGGGCGAACCGGAGCCTATCGAAGAGACGGGGATTGTTAAAATGCCCTTCGCCCTCTGCTGCCATCCCCGAATGGCGACTTTTGGAAAGATGGGCACCATCCGTCTGTTCGCTCCGTGGTGTCCCCTTGCTCAGTGACTCAACCGCCCATTTGTTATATCACCCAGAGTTTCGCCCCGCGAGGCCAAGCCATCTATCTATCTGTTGATGGTTTGAACAAGTGTTGGGTGTATCCGCTACTCTCGTGATACCGCAACTTCACCTCACTTCGCAAGTCGAGCTTCAAGCAACAGGGTCTAGTCAGCCGACGAGACTCAACAGGAGCAACAACAACGACAAAGACAAAAACACCATCATCATCCGACGACCACGGCTACGGGCTATTACCTCCCCACAGCGTCAACTCAAGAGCCTAGTCTATCACCGTTCCCGTCGTCCGCAAATATCGCTTTGCCTTAGCAGCGTTTGGGCAGCCGCTCATCGTGACCCCGGCCTCCGCGTTTGGTTGGCTGAGAGCAGCTGTTGAGCGCGCTTAGAAAGGACCTCATCCAAGTCCACTCTCACCTCACCCTCACCTGGTGCCGTACCGCCAAACGAAACAAAGGCTTGGGCCCGAGTCCAATTTCCCTTGCAAGGCCACGGCCAAAGGGGCCTCTCTCCTTCCTTCCTTTGCTGGGCTATTTTCTGCATCGAGGTGTGAATCAAGTAAGCAGCAAAAAAAGTTCTTTCTTTTCTTTTCTTGCCGAGACCTGTCGTATCGTATCGTATCGTATCGTCGTCCCCTTGTTGCGCGGCTGCAGAGTGGCCCGCGCCTGCAGCCCGGCCTGTGTCGTCCGTCGTCGCCGTGTTAGTCGCGGCTTCCTTTTATTCTATCGTACCTCCTTCCCTTTGAACGTTCAGTCGTTCCTTCCCACCACCAATCTGCCAGACTGACGACCACCTGCACCTGCCTTCTTTCTCTCCCCAAGGGCCCCACAATGGATTCATAGAGAGCTTGTTCAGTATCAGCGCTTGACGAGTTTCCTTTGTCGATTTCCTTCGTCATTCTCTCTTTCCTCCTCTGAGGCGGTGATTCATCTAATTCAGTCATCAACACCAACACCTACCCACGAAAATAATCACCTTTGCTCGCTGGCGACCTCCCTCATCACCCTCATCCTCTCTCTCCTTTTGGCTTCTGGGATTTTAGAATTATTTCTATCCTCTTGCTTTCTTTCCTTTTCTGTTCATTTTTGCTGGCAAAAATAATTGCGTCAAATATCTTACGCCATCGACAGACCCACGATGTTTACCTCGCGGCAACGGCAAGATGAGGCCTACCCGGCCGTCCCCGACTCCCTCCGGTCGGACTCGCTCGAGATGTCGGAGCTTAGAAAGACTCAGCAGGCTCGAGCCGACACCGCCCCCTACATCACGCCTTATCTCGGCCTCCGCAGCAGGCTCTCTCAGATCTGGCTGAACCGCTGGACGATATTGCTGCTCCTTGTCCTCCTCAGGATCATCATCCTCATCGCCAGCTTGAACGACAACGTCGACGATGCGAACGCGAAGGCTCTATCTGCATGCACAAAAGTCGAAGACATTGGCAGCGCCATGGCTTCCATGCCTCACTACCTCTCCGTCGGCGTCAACGAGATGTCCGCCAAGGGCATCGAGAAGACACTGGACGGCATGGTTGCCGTGCTCGGGCTGCTCATCACTGGCGTCCAGAACCTCATCATCTTCGTCATCAACATGCTGACCTCGATGTACACCTGCTTGATCACGGCTTTCATTCATGGCGGCTTGGACGTGGCCGCCGACGTCACCAAGAAGGTCACGGACGCCATGAACAAGGCCGTCGGCGCCATCGCCAACACCATCAGCGACAAGTCCAAGAGCCTCGAGGACGGCATCAACAAGGCTGCCGACGCCATCGAAGACTCCATCCTCGGCAACGTTCTGCCCGACTTCCCCAAGGTCGACTTCTCGGGACCTATCAACGACCTGCGCGACATCAGGATCGACACGAACGGCTTCGTCGGCGATCTGAACAAGCTCAACGATGATCTGCCCACCTTTGAGGAGGTCCAGAACATGACCGCCCAGGCCATCTCGTTCCCGTTCAACCTGCTCAAGGAGACTATCAATGAGGCTTACAAGGGCTACAAGTTTGACCGCTCCGTCTTCCCCGTCGCCCAGAAGCAGGCGCTCAAATTCTGCTCGACCAACAACAGCATTTCCGAGTTCTTTGACGACCTTAGGGGTATGATCAACAAGGCTAGGATCATCTTCATCGTCGTCCTGTCCATTCTGGCTGTGCTCGTCATTGCCCCCATGGCCTGGCTCGAGATCATGCGCTGGAGACGTGAGCGCAAGCACGCCAAGATCATTGCCAGCAACCAGTACGACTCCATGGACGTCGTCTACATCGCCTCCCGCCCCATGACGTCCACTGTTGGCATTAAGATTGCCTCTCGTTTCAAGGGCAAGCGCCAGATCCTCGTCCGCTGGGCCATCGCCTACGCCACATCTCTCCCGGCTCTCTTCGTCCTCGCCCTGGCCATCGCTGGTTTCCTCTCCTGCCTGTGCCAGTACATCATTCTCAAGGCGGTCGAGAAACAGGTGCCCGCCCTTGCTAACCAGGTTGGCGGCTTTGCGGATGACGTCGTCGGCACGCTCCAGGGTGTCTCGAAGCAGTGGGCGGACGATGCGAACGGCGTCGTGCTCTCCACGCAGAACGAGATCAACAACGACCTGCTCGGATACGTGACGAACGCCACCTCGGCTGTCAACGACACCTTGAACACCTTCACCGACACCATGACCACCGGTCTGGAGACGGTGTTCAACGGCACCATTCTCATCAACCCCATCAAGGACGTCGTCCGCTGCACCATTGGCCTCAAGGTCGAGGCTGTCCAGAAGGGGCTCACCTGGGTGCACGACCACTCTCAAGTCTCGTTCCCCATGTTCGCCAACGACACCTTCAGCCTCGGCGCCGAGGAGTCCGTCTCGGGCGACTCCGATCTCAACACTTTCCTGGCTTCGCCCTCCAGTGTGACGACAGACGAAGTTACCGGTGCCGTTACGCACGTCACCGACTGGCTGCGCCGCGGCATCATCCAGGAAGCCCTCATCTCGACTGGCATTCTCCTCATCTACGTCATCATCGTGCTCATCGGTGTCATTCGGGCGCTGGTCGGCATGGCCATGCCGGACAAGGGTCGTAGCGAGGGCGGACTGCGCTACACCGGAGACGACCGGCCCGCCATGAGCCCGAGAAGCCCTCCGAGATCCCACGGCAACGACTCGCGGTTTCCTCAGTTTGGCAGCGACGCCTCCGCGGTGGAAGACGACCACTACCAGAGAGAGCTCCGAGACGAGAAGATGATCAAGAAGACCAGCATGGGTCGAGCGCAGCCGATGCAAGGCCACGAGAGGACAAGCTCATATGGTCACCTCGATACAGCATCATCTAACAAGTTCTAAGACGGCATTCATATCGAAAAAAAAAACACAAATGCGAAAGCACCCAAAAAAAACATCACACCGAGGTTGGAGACCTATACCCCTCCGGCCTGGGCTGGACCGAAGCCGAGAGATACCCCTCATTTACGACAGGTCTGATAATACGAAGAGCATGAGATTAAAATGGCGTCGGATCATGGTTGCGGATATTTAGCCATTAGGGGGAAAGTGAGGAAGTGAAAGATACCATCGGCTCAGTTGCCGCACCGTTTGTCTTCGATTCTACAACGGTTCTCTTTTATTTGCGTTCTTATTCAACGGACGATGAGTTTGGATCGCGGCAGCGTCTCTAGCTACCAGAATGTCTACTTGGTATATAGCTCAAGGTAGTTGAAGCCTGAATATACAACAAGCTGCATCCAAACAACGAAGCTCGGTCCTCAGATATATGTGAGTTGTCGGGGAATGGGCCAGACGTGGCGACGTTGAACAGAGGCGTTTGCAGTCACATTCATGACAAAGACGTTGATGGATCAATGGGGTCGAGAATGGAACACTCGGGATGAAGAGGCCGAGGAGGGATTGCCCTTGAAAAAGCGGGACGTCACGACGAAGGAAGTTGCCCGACGGATAACGAGAAGTGGATTGATTGATGTTGAGATTGGGTAGTCTGCGGAGGAAAGTTGCTTGTTTGCCTGCCGGAGCGGCGACGGCGATGTGCAAGATAGCGTCCGGTGCGAGTGTTTGCACCTCTTTTGGGCATCTCCGCCCCGCCTCCGAGGATACCAAGAGACAGATGGCTCCGCCGGGACAGGGTACTTGTCGCCCCACTACTCCAATCTGGACCACTCAGGAGGCTCGAATGGAACTGTCCCGGCATCGGTGCGGTGGCGGATGTGGGGTACAGATGGTCCCTGAAGTGGCTCGATAGCGCTGTAGGGCAGGCCAGGCACGCTGTAGTGCGTCCGCGGTGCGGCGGGAGGCGGGCGATTTACAGTGGGTGGAAGCACCGCTACGGACACAGGCAGCACCGCTACGGGTACAAGCTGCACCCATCCATTGGAAACTGTCGGAGCTCCTCCGCTGAAGGCGCCGTCCCGCCTTCCTCCGACGCCACCCTTGACGGTGACTCCCCCAATTCCCAACTCCCCCACGTTGAGATCATTGAACATCCGCCACTTTAAAAGAACCGCCGTCTTCCCAAAACTTTTACTCGAACTGCCTCACCATTCCCTGCGATATACCACCGAGTCGAGTCCCTTCTATACCCAATTGACAGGTTCATATTCAACATGGAAGGCATTCGGCAAACATTCCAGCGCTGCAAGGCCCAGGGCAGGGTGAGTCTCTCTCTCTCTATCTCTCCCCCGGTTCTCGTGCCCCTCGTTGCTGCGATCGCGGGGCCCCGCGCCGTCACCGCCAAGAACGAGATACTGGCGACGCTCGAGAACAAATCACTGAAGATGCGATAGTCTGCACTTGTCACCTATGTGACGGCTGGTTACCCCACGCCCCAGGACACTCCTGGTGTTCTGCTGGCCATGGAGAAGGGCGGTGCTGGTGAGTTGGCCTTCTTCCCCTTATCTGCTGGGCAAACATTTTTCTGACGCAGCGCAAAGACATTATCGAACTTGGCGCTCCCTTCACCGACCCCATTGCCGACGGCCCGACCATTCAGACCTCGAACACCGTGAGTAGATGCCTCTACAGGGCCAATTGGGGGTACAATGGGACTAACACCCGCAGGTTGCGCTGCAACACGGTGTCACGATCGAGTCAACGCTTGGCATGGTCAAGGAGGCGAGGAGTCGGGGCCTCAAGGCGCCCGTGATGCTGATGGGATACTACAACCCCCTCCTGAGCTACGGCGAGGAGAGGCTCTTGACCGACTGCAAGACGGCCGGCGTCAACGGTTTCATTGTCGTCGACCTGCCTCCCGAGGAGGCCATTTCTTTCCGCAAGCTCTGCACCAAGGGAGGACTCTCCTACGTCCCCCTGATCGCCCCCGCGACCTCCGACGCCCGCATGAAGATTCTCTGCAAGCTGGCCGACTCTTTCATCTACGTCGTCTCCCGCCAGGGTGTCACCGGCGCTCTCGGCTCTCTCAACGCCAACCTTCCCGCCCTCCTGGACCGCGTCAAGCACTACAGCGGCGACAAGCCCGCCGCCGTCGGCTTCGGTGTCAGCACGCGCGAGCACTTCCAGAGCGTTGCCCAGCTCGCCGATGGTGTCGTTGTCGGCAGCCAGATCATCACCACCCTCCAGAAGGCCGCACCCGGCGAGCTTTTCAACGACGTCGAGAAGTACTGCGCCTACCTTTGCGGCCGCAACAGCGACGATACCACCCGCGAGGTCGGCATGGTCGAGGCCATCGCCGCTGCCAAGGAGCCCCAGAACCCCACCGTCGACGCCATCAGCGCCGACCAGGACAGCGAGCTGGTCGCTCAGCTCGCCGCCATGCACGGCAAGATTCCCGAGCGCTTCGGCGAGTTCGGTGGTCAGTACGTCCCCGAGAGTCTGATGGACTGCCTGTCGCAGCTCGAGGAGGGTTTCAACAAGATCAAGGACGACCCGTCCTTCTGGGAGGAGTACCGTTCATACTACGAGTACATGGGCCGCCCCGGCCACCTGCACCTTGCGGAGCGCCTGACGGAGTACGCTGGCGGTGCCAACATCTGGCTGAAGCGTGAGGACCTGAACCACACCGGTTCGCACAAGATCAACAACGCACTGGGTCAGCTGCTGCTTGCCAGACGCCTCGGAAAGACCAAGATCATCGCCGAGACCGGTGCCGGCCAGCACGGTGTCGCAACCGCGACGGTGTGCGCCAAGTTCGGCATGGAGTGCACAGTGTACATGGGTGCTGAGGACGTCCGCAGACAGGCGCTCAACGTCTTCCGCATGAAGCTCCTCGGTGCCAAGGTCGTCGCCGTCGAGGCCGGAAGCAAGACCCTCCGTGACGCCGTCAACGAGGCCATGCGCGCCTGGGTCGTCGAGCTCGACACCACCCACTACATCATCGGCTCGGCCATCGGCCCCCACCCCTTCCCCACGATCGTCCGTACCTTCCAGTCCGTCATCGGCAACGAGACGAAGCAGCAGATGCTCGAGAAGAGGGGCAAGCTCCCCGACGCC
Organism: Colletotrichum magnum; assembly: GCA_022457145.1. NCBI lineage: Eukaryota > Fungi > Ascomycota > Sordariomycetes > Glomerellales > Glomerellaceae > Colletotrichum > Colletotrichum magnum. The sequence goes on from JAJHHK010000132.1 coordinate 87,716, forward strand.
GTCGTCGCTTGCGTCGGCGGTGGCAGCAACGCCGTCGGCATGTTCTACCCCTTCGCCAACGACCCCAGCGTCAAGCTCCTGGGTGTTGAGGCTGGTGGTGACGGCATCGACACCGCCAGGCACAGCGCTACGCTCTCCGGAGGTAGCAAGGGTGTCCTGCACGGAGTCAAGACGTACATTCTGCAGGACGCTCACGGCCAGGTCGCCGAGACCCACTCCGTGTCCGCCGGTCTCGACTACCCCGGTGTCGGCCCGGAGCTGAGCTCTTGGAAGGACAGCGAGCGCGCTAAGTACGTGGCCGCCACCGATGCCGAAGCCTTCATCGGCTTCCGCCTCATGAGTCAGATGGAGGGTATCATCCCCGCGCTCGAGTCGGCGCACGGCATCTACGGCGCCATCGAGCTCGCCAAGACGATGAAGAAGGGCGAGGACGTCGTCATCTGCCTGAGTGGTCGCGGTGACAAGGACGTGCAGAGCGTGGCGGACGAGCTGCCCAAGCTCGGCCCCAAGATTGGCTGGGACTTGCGGTTTTAGAGAGCTGGACATACGGACATGACGACGGGATGTAGACACACATAAGGCGTACGGCGATTTTGATTCTGGGTTTGGTATGGGCATGGGTCAGGGACAGCATTGTAGACAAATAGCCGCCAAAAGGGGCGGGCTTTTTTTCACGAATTCACAACCCCAGGGTGGTTTCCCTATTTTTTCAAAAAGACTTGAGGATTTTGTACATATGATACAATGAGCTTTTGTTTCTTCGAAAAAACCACACGATTACTCCACACACTATTCCCTTCCCAATCATGCCTTGTTCTTCTTCTTCCCGACGCCCTCAATCTCGACGTCCTCCCACGCGGCGTCCTCCTCGGGCGTCCCGGCCTTGCCCTCGACCTCGGCCTGGGCCTCCGGGTCGTTGCCGAGCAGCGCGTACTTGACCTCCAGCGCCCTCTTCAGCTTCCTCTTCTGCACCGACTCGGACAGCGCCTCGGCGTCGGCGCGGCGCTTCCTGTGCAGGATCCTGGTGGTCCACTGCTTCAGGCCCCCCGGGGTGGCGGCGTCGAGCATGAGCGGGATGAGCATCGAGTTGTCCGGGGGCATCTGCGCGGGTCCCAGCGGCATCTTCAGACTGGCGGCCTCGGCGGCGAAGCGCTCCCTGTAGCCCTTGGTCTGCTGGACCAGCCACCTGAGCCTCCACCCGCCGGGCCCCAGCTCGGCGACGCGCGAGGCCTTGTCCTTGAGGAGGTAGTTGTCGAGCCCCCCCTCCTTGCGGACGGTGCGGAGGACGCGGATGGTGACGCGGGTGTGGATCCACGCCCCTAAAAGCTCGGAGAAGAGGCGCTTGTTGTGCACGTTGGGCTTCCAGGTGCGCTTGGAGACCTGCTTGTGCTTCTTGGAGATGACGCTCCCCGTGCGGATGCGGGCGGTGCCGAGGAGGTTGCGGTTGGACTGCTTGTAGAGGGGACGGTCGCCGAGGGGGTAGGCGGGCGCGTAGAGCTTGGGGATGGCCTTGATCTTGATTGTTTTGGCGAGGAGGGGGGAGGAGGTCGAGAAGTGGCGCGGGGCGAGGGTGAGGTTGGTGAGGGCGGCGGCGAGGGAGGACCCTGGCCTGAGGGGGTTGAGGCGCATCGTGGGCGGCTTGTTTGTGTGAATTTCAGGGGAAGCGGTTTTTATTCGTATGGCATCGGGGTGGATCGGTCGGTCGAACGAGACGTGCCGGAGCGCCGCGGCGGAGGAATCGTGGGGATCGTCGTCGTCGTGGGATTATCGTGGTCTTGCGATAACCTTCCCGATGATTTTTTGGGGAGACGCTGAAGCTTCGACGGCCGGGGGGATGTTCCGCGCTCCGGGGATTGAGCTGTGTGATTGGTTTGAACGCCTGAGCAGCGGGGCCGCCCGGAGCGCCTTGATTGAGTTTGGGTCAGGTGAGGGCGTGCCACTTTCGCGACAGGGGTGCGAGCGACGTCTTAGGTAAGCTGCTGCCCCTCTAAAGTGCGACACCGCTTCACACCGAGACACCGAGGTGGTTCTGTGGTGACATACAGAAGTCCGTTCTCGTCAGCGAAGCGTCTTTGGGCACCGTATCTCCAATTGAGCATTCAAAGAACAGAAATCAATAAGAGAAACGACTTTTCCGCTGCAGACCGCCATCATGATCCCACCGGTAGAGGAGTCGGTCCTCAAGAACAACCCCCAGTTCGCGGCCCTGCACCACACCCTGACGACGGCCATCCTCAACCCGGACGGCTCGTCCAAGAAGCCCTTCACGAAGGAGCAGTCCGCAGTTCAAAATGTAACAAATTCCCATGCTAAATACTAAGCTTCTTTCTTGCAGGCGGCGCAAGCCAGTGGCTGACACTTTACCCAAAGGAACTCGCAGACCATAGGTACACCGCCGCGAAGAACCACCTCCTGACGAGCGCGCTCTCCACCACGGCGCCCCCGGAGCCGAAGCCGACCCAGCGATCCCTCCGCCCGCGCTCGACGTCGCAGTCATCATCAGCAGCGCCGCAGCCGCAGCCGCAGTCTCTCCCGGAGCCGCTGCTCGACCTGCTCCTCCTCCTCCCGCCCTTCCTCACATCAACAGAACCTCTGTCCCCCGACTCCGCCGCGATCCTCCTCTCCAACCCGCCCTTCACAGAGCTCCAATCCCTGCTGCCCGCGCTCGGCGAGCTGGTCTCCTCGACGCTGCACTCCTCAGCCGTATCCCTGGCGCGCATCGCGAACCCGACGACGAACCCCTCGTTCCTGCACAGGACGATCCCGCAGCTGCAGACGTCCTACGCGAAGCTCGAGGCCGACGCGGCCGCGGCGAAGCACGCCCTCGCCAAGGAGCGCGTGCGCGCGGCGGCGGCGCTGGCGGAGCTGATGGAGAAGCACGCGGGCGCGCTGACGCTGCTCGTCCGCGCGCTCGAGGCGAAGCACGGGCTCGTGGCGCGCAGCCTGGAGTTCCGGGCCGCGGAGACGGCGCTCGAGGCCCGCAAGGCGGAGGCGGATGCCGCGGCGGCGAGGGAGGGGGTGCGGGCGGAGGTGTACTCGCCCGAGGCGGTGACCGCGCTGGAGGGCTACGCCGCGCACCTGCGGGACGCGCGGGTGCGGCTCGAGGGCGCGGTGGGGAGCCTGACGGCGGAGTTGGAGGGGTACGGGGTCGGGGTCGAGGGGGAGGAGGCGAAGGAGCGGACGCTGAGGGAGATTGCGCGGAAGTACAAGGAGCTGGAGGGGCAGCTTGAGGATGCTCAGAGGGATCTGGAGAGGCTGGGACGGGCGTGATTTGCCCGTGAGGTCATACACAAGTAAATATTAATGCGGACGAGCGGTCTTGAACGACGTGTCGCTATATTGTACACAGCTGGGAACGCGTGTGCGGTTCTACCTGAGGGGTTGTGTCCAACGTCTATGAAGTGCGCCGGCCCGGCCTTTGTATGATACATGACTGGCTTTTGGTTCTGTCTGTAAAAGAGAAGGCCTCCTCTCCCCTTGTCGTACAATAAACCCTATCCCCCTATTTTGTCTGTTACCACCGAACCCATGATATCATCTCTTGGAACATTGTGCAAGCTAGCTCGACTTTGTATCAAATCGAGGCTCGCCTTGAGTCATATGCTAAAGGAAAAAGCGTTTAGCCCTTGACCTTGTAGATGGCCTCGGCCAGGCGGCCGACGTTGCCGCTGGTGATGCCGGCGACGGAGATGCGGCCGTCCTTGGTGGCGTAGACGGAGTGCTCGTTGGCGAGGGCGTCCATCTGGGCGGGGGTGAGGCCGGTGTAGGCGAACATGCCGATCTGGCTGGTGATGTGGGACCAGTCGTGGGCGGAGCCGAGCTTCTCGAGGTTGTTCTTGAGCAGGGCGCGCATGGTGATGATGCGGTCGGCCATGCCCTTGACCTCGCCGAGCCACTGCTTGTTCAGGGCGGCGTCGTTGAGGATGGTGGAGGCGATGCGGGCGCCGTGGACGGGGGGGTTGGAGTACATGGGGCGGACGAGGATCTTGACCTGGGAGTCGAGGCGCTTGCGCTCCTCGGCGTCCTGGGCGACGACGGAGAAGGCTCCGACACGCTGGAGGGGGTTTGGTCAGTTCTCGGTTCGCATTCGCATCAGAAAGTAGATTGGGGACGTCTGCCGCGACTCACCTCGCCGTAGAGACCCATGTTCTTGGCGAAGGACTGGGCTAGGGCGACGTTGTGGCCCTCCTTGACGAAGTGGCGGACAGCAAAGGCGTCGGTGTCGGTGTTACCCGAGGCGAAGCCCTGGTAGGCCATGTCGAAGAAGGAGTAGTGGCCCTGGGCCTTGACGACGTCGGAGATCTCGCGCCACTGCTCGGGGGTGGGGTCGACACCCGTGGGGTTGTGGGCGCAGGCGTGGAAGAGGAAGATGGAGCCCTTGGGGGCGGCCTTGATGTCGGCGATCATGCCCTCGAAGTCGAGGCCGATGGTCTTCTGGTCGTAGTAGCGGTACTTGTTGACCTTGAGGCCCGAGTCGGTGAAGACGGCGCCGTGGTTGGCCCAGGACGGGGTGGGGATGTAAATCTCCTTGGCACCGGGGAAGAAGCGGGAGAGGAAGGCACCGCCGATGCGCAGAGCACCAGTGCCGGAGATGGACTGGGTGATGGCCAGGCGGTCGAGGGCGGACGAGTCCTGGCCGTAGGCGAGGACGGCGGCGGCCTTGGTGAACTCGGGGACACCGGTGATGCCGGCGTACTCCTTGTTCAGCTTGGCGGCGACAACCTTCTCCTCGGCGGCGCGGACGGAGGGGAGGACGTAGGGCTTGCCCTGGTCATCGCGGTAGGCACCGACACCTGGTATTGGGAGCAGTGGTTAGCCGTCACCGTCATGTGTCATCGTCGGAAGGTGGAGAAGCTGTTCTTGACAGCTTGTCCCGCTTTCCACAGAGCTTGCCAGAGAGCTCCCGACGCCGGCGCCGGCGGGGTCGCGAACCTGGAGCTCGCGACGTTGAAGAGGGGTCTTCGCGTACCGAGGTTGATCTTCTGCTCGAACTTGTCGGCCTTGAAAGCCTCGGTGATACCTGTTTGCGTTTCTTTGTTAGCTTTGGGGTTGCCGGGAAACCACGCAAGGTGGGCGGGTTGCATGTGGTGCGGTGCGTCATACCCAGAATGGCCTGTTCATCGCGCAAAGAAAAACGCGGCCGATCAGCCAAAAAGTCCCTCTCGACGTGGTTATACTTTGAAGCGGCAGCAACTTACATCCTGTTAGGAATTCGTTAGCATTCGTGGCGCACTCAATTGGGGTTGTGTAAGACATACAGGAGGACCCTGGGGAACGTTGGCCCAGGTCGAGCCGGCGCGCATGGCCGACACGGGGAGGGCAGCGGCCCGGATGGCGGATTGCCTGGTTGCGATTCTGGCGGTGGACAGCATTTTTGCGAATGGTCTGGGTATTGGAACAGAAAGGAAGAAGAAGAGAAAAGGAGAGGAAAACGGTAGAGGGTTGGAAGTTGGAGGAGTTGCGTTTTCTCTCTGGGAGGATTTCCTGGGGGGTGTCGAGAAAAAAAGATTCCGAGACAGCGAAGTGCCGAATGAGCTGCAACCAAGGAATGGTCTGACTTGTGACTGCCCTGAGATGGTGCGTGGTGCTTCCTAGTCGGGAGCACCTGCGCCTGCACATGCACCTGCTGGGGGGAGCTAGAGGTACCTACGGATACAGTACCTAGGGTATTACCGGCTTCTAGCTGTTAGGTACCCTGCCCAGGCGGTACCTACCGTTGGCTATGGGGCCGGTCCGGTGCGAAGCCGGCCATGTGACTCTCTTTTTTTATTTACAATAGGTCTTTCACTTTAAGAAGACTACCTAGACTAGAGAAAACCAAAAGATTCCAGCTTCCTGGGAAGTGATTGTACTTCTATGGCTTGGGTAATGGACCTCTGCAAAGTAGAGTGTCTTCATGCATTTTTCTTTTTTCAAAAAGTGACTCAAGTGACTTGTGAGTGACTCCTCCCTGGAGCGCTGAACAGCAGTGCGTTGGAGGGCTTTCTCCAAGTTCTAGCGCTCTTCTCCACTAATGCGTCCCGCTGAAGCATTGGATGTGGGTACGAGTCATGAGTGGAACCCACCACAGAAACCACGCAATCGCGGGGAAGCGGACTTTCTGTACCGCCGTCATTCCGGGATTTAGGTTCCTAGGTAGGTACCTACTAAGTATTCCCTGGTCCGTGCCCCGGGGCAGCGATTTCCGGCCTGATCCGACCTTCTGCTCTGACTGGAGCGCCTGATCACAGCCTCGTCTCGCGTCACACCCTTCTCCCCTGCCCTTGCCCTCACCCTGGAGGCCAGTTCGATCGTTCCGGCTTCGGACGTCGCCGCCGTTCTCAGCTCACTGCTCGGCTGCATTCGTCATGACCCGCCAAACCGCCTCGTCGCGACCGGGATCCTTCAGTCTCGTCGGCAGGGCGGTGTGCTCCCGGGGGTTGAAGGCCAGCTCCTCCCACTCGAACCACCAGGTTGCGTGACGCCATTCGCTCGCTTGAACTTCCTCAGTGGTCTTTTTTCGGATTTACGACCCCGTCCCGAGGCTCAGGACGCCGGTTCGAACCCGCTCTTGGCCGCCGGCAGATGTCCCGCGCCAGCGGCAAAAATTCCCGATGACGCCGTGTGTTTGGCGACGATTTTGGACTAACCTCCGGCCTGTAGTGACGGAAACATCGCGACCGGAACCCGTCGGTTGTGCCCTTTTCGTCATCCCTGAAAAAGAAATGCAATTCAAAGTTCATCGCAGCAGCAATTCGCTCGTGAGATCCCGTCGTCTCTGCTTCGACAAGTGGTGCCCTGACCCCGATCGGTTCGAAGATCCTCGGTTTGCATTCCTTGCCAATCGCCCTTGACCCTTCTGTCGCTTGCTCGACCTCGGATCTGCCAGGCAGATGATGCAACCAACGGTTCCTTCGTGCCTTCTGAAAGCACCCAGTTCTGACTAATCATCACTCGTCAACGACGATAGTACTACCTGGCGTTGCTTCAAACATCTAAGACGATCGCACCACCGCTGAATCTACCGTCCGAGAGAAACCATCGCTTCTACTAATCTGCTGCACCAAGCAACTGTTGTTAACGCCAGACAGCTCGAGCTCGATACCTGAGGATCGCCATCACTTAGGCAGCAGCAGAAGGATGCAGCTCCTTGCCCGAAAGAGCCGTCTTCTGTGGCGCAGTGCGGGCAGATGTCGAACTGTTGGTCCAGCGACGACGCGTTCTTCTCATTGAAATGTACGCCTCAGCGAATGGATTCTCGAACGCCTGCGAGGCCTCTTCGCGTGGATTATCCTTCGCCCGATCCATTGACATCCAATCGAGGCCGATACTGCGGGGTATCAGGCAGCTGTTTACGGGCTGTCCATCTCGCCCATCACTGCGTTGAGACATTCGAGATCAAGTGGTTCCGTCTTCACACGAGGTTGGCGAGACCACGGAGACTTACAGAAATGACGAATACCTCACAGGGCAAAGCAGGTGCAGGCACCTCTGGAAAACCACCCACCGCACAGCAGAATGCCATCGACGATTCCAAGTGCACCAACACCTTCAGGACCAGCATCAACTACGCCCTCCAGAAGGACCGAAACAGCGTGTGCGCACCAGACACCGGGCTGTGGTTCTTCCATCACCCCGAGTATGAAGCCTTCCAAAGAGCCAAGGGGCCCCAGCTGCTCTTTGTTACCGCCGAAGCAGGCGGCGGCAAGTCCACCACCATGAGGACTCTGATCGACTCGCTCCAAGTGTCCGAGAAGCCGCCGTTGATTGTATATTTCTTCTTCAAGGACGACGATGACGGGCTCCGCAGCTACGATGAAGCCTTGGGCACCTTGATCCACCAACTTCTCACCCAGGAGCCCGGCTTAGTCGAGCATGCCAGAGAGCAATATCGAGAACATGGAGATGGCATCAAGCACCAGTCGAAGGCAATGTGGAAGGTACTCCAAGCGATGGCTTCGAAGGCGAAGCGCGATGTCGTCTGCGTCTTCGATGCCGTGGATGAGTGCGCACCCACTGGCAGGACGCAACTGATCACGGACCTCGCAGACGTTTTCCAGGACACGGCAAGCTCAACTTCTAGACTAAGAGTTGTGACATCATCCCGGCCTTATCAAGACGAGGACCACCCATACGCCAACTTGATCGCTTCCAACAACGTCAGACACTTGGCCGGCGAAAACGCTCGAGTCCAGACCGACATCCGCAAGGTCATCTGCGTCAAGGCCCGAGAGCTCGCTGAAAAGAGACAGCTGGACCAGCGGGTTCAAGACTTGCTGGTGGAGAGGCTATGCGCCCAGAACGTCCATACAAGATCATTTCTTGCGGTTCATGTGGCATTCGAGCTGCTGGATTCGCATCATTTGATGCAAGGAGGTGCTAGACCCGACGAGCACGAAATCGGCGCCATCCTTGCTGAGATACCGCATCAGCTAAGCGACCAGTTCGACGACATGTTGAGGTGGAGTACCGACAAGAAGCATGCTTGGAAGATGTTCTGCGTCATTCTCGCAGCTCGCAGAACGCTCAAGATTTCCGAGTTCAAGGTCATCTACTCCCTGACGCAGCCAAGGAACGGCCCAGTGCAGTCTTACGACGAACTCGAGCTACCAAGTGACGACGAGGAGTTCAAGAAGCTGGTGCGGTTGCGGTGCGGCTTGTTCATTACCTTTGGCAAGAACTCGGTACACCTTTTTCACCAGACGGCTCGAGAGTATCTCATGGCAAAGGTGGAGGGCTCTGGCACGACGTCCACAGCGGAGCCTGCAGGAGCTTCCGACGATCGCGAAGAGGTCGCTGTCCCGAGGCTTGATTTGTCTTGGAGGGGTAGTATTTCGAAAACAAAGGCGAATTCTGTACTGGCAACACTTTGCTTTGACATCCTGACGATGCCAGTGTCTCGAACCTGGGTGCTCGAAGTGTAGGTAAATGAGCCACCTTGATGTTCGGCAGGAGCTGACTGGTAGACACTAGATTCGACATCCTGAATGCAGGGAATGGCATGTATGACGAGCTCGAGCCTTTCTTGTTCCAACGTCTATTCTTCCCGTACGCAGCCTACAACTGGCATGAGCACGTTGTGCTTGGTGGCGACGAAGCTCTGAGGAGTCTTCGCAGTCCTCGATATGCCGCTGTTCTCGACATCAGCAACCCAGCCTTCTGGGCATGGTTTCTCCCGCTCGCAGAGTACATCAACGGCAGCCGAAAACGACCGAAGTCAGTGATATCCAGTATTTGGGAATCCGACGAGAAGTCTCGCCATTTGCGGCACGATTACGGATCGTTCTTGCGTGATGGGTGTATCAAGAAGCTATTTGCAATGGGGAAAAAGGTACGCGTCTTATTCGACGAGGGTTCCCCTAACGAAGCGTAAGTACTGCCGGGACCGGTTCTCATCGGAGGGAATGCCGCTGACAGCCTGGTCAAGGCGTCAAATCGACGGGCCCCAATGGGAGGCCAAGGATGGCTACCACTTGATAGATTCGTTCCACGAAGCATATGGCGAGTACCATCAAACGAGTGCTAACATAGCAGTCGGGGCAATGAATCGAGGAGACAAAGACCTGAGTTCGATCCTCTCTGCTGATGCACCTATCCCGGTTTTGATCTGGACATGCATCACCGATGGCGCCTCACGGGCCCTTCGTACGACTCTGGCTTCCGTCAAGGATCTGGACTGGCTTGACAACATCCCAGAGCACATCAAGTACATCCGCAGAAAGCATAGTGGGTGGAGCTCGCGGACCGGAAAAGACCTGAGAGAGTCCCGTTCCAAGGGATGGACGAAACCGTGGCCATCTACATTCGTGACGATAGCAAGGGCGAGCGCCTTGCCCGAACATGACGAATTGTTCGCGGCGCTGGCCGATTGGATTGAGGAGTCACCTTTCCCCAAGGAGTATGCTCAGCAGATTTGGGACGCAGGCGGCTTCATCATCCCCTCTCTCTGCCGCCGGCTGGTCGAGGCCGGAGCTTCCGTTCACGGCAAGTTGTGGACGGGCCGCCGAACCGCCATCCAGATTGCAGCCGCGTTTTGGGAGCATGATCTAATCGAGACGCTATTGGACTTGGCAGCAGATCCCGCCGCCTGCTCTGACAATGGCTACACCGCCTTGCACTGGTTCTTCCATCCCGAGGAGCCCATTGACGGCGGACCAACCGGGACGCCGAGCAAGTCGCAAGTCAAAAGTTCGGTAAAGAACCAGCAACTATATCGAAAGTCCCGAATCGAGGCATCCGTCAAGGCTCTCGCGAGGTCGCTGAGTTCCCAGGGTTCTGCTCTCGACGCTCCGTGCAGGAAAGGGATAACCGCGCTGATGCTCGCGGTCAAAGAATCCCCAACGGCGACTAAAGCCCTTCTTGAAGCAGGCGCAGGGACGGACAGGCGAGACGACCGTGGCCGCACTGCGCTCATGCACTTCTTTCGCCGTGGCTTCAACGGTCGGCCAATCTCGATGTTGGAGCAGCTCTTGCGTGCCGGGGCCGACAGTTTAGCATCAGACCTGACGGGACGAACGGTGCTTGGATATTGGGCTCACCGGGTTACCGGTGTATCTCTGTCCTGGATCTACCCGGGCTCCAACTCTTACAACAAGGCTTTCGACGTCTTGAGCAGCTTCGGTGCGCTCTCGCAGCGAGACGTGCTTGTCAAGCAACTTGCCAGTCTTGATGTCCCTCTGACGGTAGCGGCACGACTCGGGAATGCAAGGCTCTGCTGGGCGCTTTTGGATGCCGGAGCAAACCCCGAAAACCACGGAATAGGGCTGGAAAGCCCCTTGGGGACGAGTGGCGGAAGCGTGGAGAACGACCTGGAGGACCTGGCGTGGAAGCCGCTCATGATTGCATTGTGGTCTAAGGCGTACAGGACCGCCGCCATACTGCTGCACTACGGTGCCGACGTCAACTTTCGACTTCCGGATCGCAAGCGGACTAAATACAACAAGTACAGACGACAGAAGGGAGGAATGACGCCGCTACATCTGGTGGTTTCCACTACTCCGTGGAGCTGCGGGGAAATCGGACTGAGTACCGGAGGACTATCGGCCGGATGTGGGTTCCGCGCCGCGGCCCGTCCGCTGCATCCCGTGGCGAGTCGGTCGGGCTTTGAGAAGCTGGCTGAGTTCGACAGGAAGCTTAAGGCAAAGTACAAGCAAATGAAAGAAGAAGACGACAGCTCGGACGTGAGTGACACCTGCATGCCCTTCCTCGTGTGATGACAGCGACTGACAAGATACAGCCGGAATATGAAACCAAGAGGAGTGTGTCTGCAAACGACAGTACAAAGGCAGACTCGGTTCCCTTCGACACACTCTTCGAATCGCCATTTTCCACCGAGAGACCATGCGATCCGCTCCTCGAGGCTGTGATAACTAGACAGCCAGGTTTATCAGAACGCCAGGAAGGCTTGGTAGAGTACATGCTCCGCAGCGGCGTGTCCGTCAACGCGAGGAGCGCGGAGGGCATCACTCCCCTGCTGGCCAGCGTCGTCGCAGGTCAGTTGAAGCTAGCTAAGCTTCTCCTGCAGCACGGCGCCGATCCCGATATCGCCGCCGTAGGAGGCCGCACGCCTTTGATGGTCGCGGCGCGACACAATCGCCGGGACCTTGTCGAGGTCCTCCTGGCTTCTGGCGCCAACCCGGACGCGCAGCTTGACGCCGTAGAGCCCGGAGCCTGCGACTGCGGGGAATTTATCTCGTGGTCTGATTTTACGCACAACAGCTGCTACGCGCCGCTCAACCCTCTGGCGATGGCGGCGGAGCGCGAGAACCGCGACGCGGTGGAGGCCTTGCTCGAGCACGGCGCGGATCCCAACCTAGGCATCGTGCACCACGCGCACGGGAGGGTCCCGTCCAGGCGCCAGACGCGCCGCCGCGAGAAGGCGGGCCGCGAGACGGACGCGCCGAGCTCATCCGAATCTGAGCCGGAGGACGAGAGGTGGGTCGGATACGTCAGCGTCGGTACCGCGTTGACTTGGGCCCGGGGCGAGGTGCGGGAGCTGTTGCTCCGGTACGGGGCTGACCCTAACAGGGAAGAGGCGATGCGGGAATGCGATTGTGCAGTGATTGAGAGGAAGCAGAGGAAATCGGGAATGCTTATTGCCGAGTCTGAGGAGGAGTACCCGGCGAACGAGGAGAGTGAGTCTGGTGAATGGCCCTGGCAGCGGCCTCGGTCCCAGAGACCCCGGCCCAGAGTGAACAGCAACTCTTCTTGAGGGCATGATTCCTGCGGTAAAGCACGAGGTTAACTTGGGCAACACCCCACGCGGGACTTGTGCTGATAGCATCGAGGCTCATGGTTCGCACACACGACAACGATGCAGAACATACCAAGATCTCAGCACATCTCGATGACCAGGCACTCTAGCCCAAAAGCAACACGGAAATGACGAGCTGAGCTACATCACCAAACCACAGAATTGAATCAATTCCTTCACCGTGATGTCACTTGCACCCAGCAGCTTCAATGCCTTTCGTTCTGACAGAACTCACCTGGACGGGATGAAATCGCCCGAAACCGATGGGGAGGGCCGAGCGAGGAGGATTTTGTCCGAAAGACTGGACCAGACTGGCCTCATCTCGCCGAATCACAGCACGACCTCATGTCAGATTGATCGACAGAAGACAAATTCAGTCTCGCAACCCTTTCTCGCGCAACCTGTACACGGAGGGTTGGGGGACGCCGCCTCCCCTTACTTCGTCCCTGGCTAGTCTTATTCGGCAAAGCCATACAATCTTTCAACCGCGTGTGGTGAGGCTCACTCCCTACCATTCCTCGGGACGTCGAGTTGGTCCTTGCGGTCGATCGTGCCTGGGAGTCCCCGGCCGAGCATGAAACAGAGTTCTGCCGAGTCCAGCCTCATTGTTTCCGTGCACGAAAGGGACGCTGGCCGGCTGCTTTTATCTTGCGGTGCGTGTTCTAGACCCTCCGAGAGAGCCGCCGCCGCCGCCTTGTCCTTCCCCTCATCGTCTCGTTTTCGATTATCTTCTCCCGCCGTCGCGCGACTGTCGGTCAAACAATCGGTTAGCACGATTCGTGTGACCAAGACTTCAGATAAGGGCTGCCGGCCGGGGAGGCCTTCTCACTTCCAGGGCCAGAGTTCACAGGGCCAGAGTTCAAAGAGAAAGAGAGGTGTGGGCGGTGTCCCGCAAATGCCGAAATAGGACGATCCGGACTGACGGAGCGTGATGCGAGCTGTCCGAGGATACGAAGGAGACTGCTAGAACATCACGATCTTGGTCGCTACCTGTGCAATACGAATTCGAGATCGTGATGGTGTTGACATTCGTCCTGCTTCCGTCGTTATAGACGACTATCACTGATATCACGCATAAGGGAACCCCGCGACCATGATCTGCCGTCTTGCCTGGGATCGCCTTCGTTTATTGACAGAGAAGTCAGCGCTGACGAAGCGTCCGGCCGACAACCACCACGACCTCGGGACGTGAGGAGATCTCCGAGCCGCATGTCTCACAGATGGAGAGCGGAGAAGAAGGGAAAGATGCGATAGGCGAGCGGAAGAGTCGGTTTGAACACGGCGAGTTCTTTTTCGTCTGGTGTATTTTCACTCCCAAGGCGCAACCGGACGGCCAGCTCGGGCCCAGGGGTCCAACGTGTTGAAGTTGAGTCAGTTGCAGCGACTTCACCTACCAGCTCCCGAGAAAGCGAACGAGACGGGGACTGTTGGGGGACGACGAAAAGAAAATAGCCTTCTCCCGAGTTTGTTTTCTCCGAATGACCCCTTTTTCGAGTAAGGTCGTGGAACTACTCCACACTGATGACTTATCCCGCCGGCTGGATCCCTTGGCTCAGATGATCTAGACATTGGCTGGATGCTCGATGCCCCTCTTTCGATCGATGCACGGCGAAAGCTACTCGTCATCCGGTGCCTTCTGGTCCTCATCCTGGGTGACGTAAAGGTGAAGGCCGAGGAGGAGGGGGCACCCGGCACTTCACGAACAATACAACGCGAAAGCGACATCACCAACGGTGACAACACGTCGACCTTCTCACGAGGATGGAGGGTCCGGGCGATGGGTGAGAGTAAATACCCCAGGCTGCCTGCTGGATGAATCCTGGCATATAGGTGCGGCTCTTCGCCAGCCAAGACACCCGCGTTATAGGTGGTCCCCGGTGATAATGAGGGGGTGACGATGGCCTCCAACCCCAGAGTGACGACTCGGAAAGCATAACTAGCGAGCCTCCTGGGAAGCCCCCAAGAGCCTCACCGATTTATGACGAGCCAACGTCCCGGATGGTGTACGGCCTCGCCCTCCGATAGGAGGCGTTTCCTAAGCGGGGACGACCTCCGCACTTACCTGTTCATGGAGCCTAAAGTCAACCCCATGGGGGACGGCAACGACACTTGTTGTTCTATTAATCAACAACCGTGGAGAACAAGTACGGAGGCTACATGGTCAAGGGCGGGAATGAGAAAGTTCGGTCGCAATAGGTAGTCAACCCCGCGTGGCATCATGCTCGACCCTTGGCCCAGACGACTGGAATCACACCGCCGAACCCGTTACCCCCGGCAGGCTGGCCGTCGCAAAAGGGGATACCCGGCCGGTCTTTTCTTGGTTTCGATTTCGGCTCGTTTCTTTTCTTGTCAATCGCGGATGTTGAGTCGGTTGACCTCACCTTTCCCATGGTGCCCCTGTTCGATCGGCCGTCCAGCCACCGGTGCGGTAGATTCTAGATGCCTCGGCCTCACACGGCTTGTGAAAGCCTTTTTTCGGCTGGCTATTTACGGATGGGCCATCCCACGATCTTTTCCCGGACTTCCGGATGTAGAGCATCTCCAAAGAAGAATCCAGCCTGGCCGCATTTTGGACCACTCATCCAGTCGCCAGCATAGTTGAGACCACTTTTCGGCTTGCACTCACTTGATCACTTCGTCACTTCTTGCCACCCAAGATGAGGCTCTACATACTCATCCCATTGTTTCTCTGCCTCTTCAGCGTGGCGTCCGCGCAGATGGCCATGCCGCTCGAGGTCGGATGGGGCCGCGGCGTCCGGGACAAGGGCAATAAGGGCGGCGCCGACAAGTGCAATGGCAGGAAGGGCTGCAAGGGCAAAGGGGACCGGCAGCCCGTCCGGGGCGGCGTCGACGCCCTGCAGACCCGCATAGGGGACCTGCGGACCAAGATCGCCAACGCCAACGACAGCGTCGTGCCCTTCAAGGGGGGCAGCATCAAGGGCCTGGTGGGGCTGCTGAAGGTCAACGAGGCCGTCGTCGAGCTGGGGAACACAATCGACCTCGGGACCAAGACCGCCGAGGCCACGGAGCCGTTGCCGGCGAACCAGTCGTAAGCACTTCCCCTTTCGTCTGTTTAAATGCTTGTTCCATGGAGGAGGGGGCTGCATGAGATCCGTGCTGACCATGTCCACCAGGACCGTGATCGGAACGTCGTTCCTGGCCGTGCAGCCCGAGATCAACAACCTCTTGACGGAGCTCCAGGGCAAGCGCAAGGAGTTTGACAAGGCGGGGTTCAAGATCCTCGACGTGAGGAGTTTGATCCGCGACAGCCTCAAGATCCAGCAGGACAAGGCCGGCGACCTAGGCGGTGCCGTATGTTTACTCCCTTTTCTCTTGACACGATGAAGCGTATGCTAACTCCCGACAAAAGCTCACAAAGGTCCTGGACGCCAGCCTGCAGCCCATCGCGGGCCAGGTCCTGGACCAGATCAACTCCAACTTCACCGCCACGGTGGACGACTACAAGGGCCGCGCGGGCAAGATCAAGATCCCCTCCAAGGCGGTGCCGCAGCTCTCGGACCTCCTTGCAGGCGTAGCCAGGGCCCTCGGCATCGGCGACCGGGACCGGGCCGTCATGGCCGGGGCTGCGCAGCCGATGCAGCAGGCTGATGAGGCCGCCCTCGTCCCGCCGACCAGCTTCGCCAGCGCGGATGCTGCTGCCGCGGACATTAACGCGGCGGACACGGCGCAGGCGGGGGCCGCTGTCGAGGCGTACGTTGCGAGGCTGAGGGACGAGGATTTCTCGAGGCTGGGGGAGGATGAGAATGATTTGAGGGGGATTCCGCCGTTGGTCATGGCTGTGTTGAGGAGGTATGGTGTTATTTGAGTCAGAAGCGAAGCGGGAGCGAGCGATGATGCTGCGATGTTTGCTTGATTTGTCTGTCTTGTAGCTAATAACCGTGTGCATATGATCAAGATGATAATGGACTCACGAATACGTTCTACATTGTCACTAGATATTCTCGAACTGATGTGTGCTTCTCAACTTACAAACACCTGGTTACATCACAACATGAACATTGGCCAGAAAGATTGCAATTGGACAACAGTAGCCAGAAGACAGTCAGAGTCAAACGGATGAATTGATGTTGTTCCTAAGCTGACATCTAGATAAGGGTATATATCAACGGACAGAGCCAACAGTTCATCCATCACGGCCACACAACCTTGGCGACCTGCGGCTCTACCCTCGCGTGCCCGTTCCCGACCAGCGCGCTCAGGTCGTCCCGCCACTCCTCGTTCTCCGCCAGCATCTCCCGGCACCCGCTCCGCCGCTTCTTCTTGTCGTCCAGCCAGCAGTCCTCGGGGTACCCGCCGACGACCCAGTTCACGGCCGCCGCGCGCCGCAGGGCCAGATGCCACGAGTAGGTCGAGTCGCGCACGCCGATGAAGTAGCCCGCGTGCTCGAGGATCAGCATGTCGACGAGCGCCTGCTGGTCCCACGTCATGTTGCGCAGCGACGTGCCGACGAAGGTGTTCTCGGGCAGGAGGTCGTACTTTGTCACGACTTTCGCGGGCTTCACGTCGGCCGCGAGCCGCGCGATGCCGGGCTTGTCGCCCGAGGCGACGTAGATGACGGCCGACCTGTCCGTGTCGGGCAGGTCGGCGTCGGGCGCCTGGGTGCTGTTCCCCCTGCGGTTCCGGAGCCGGTGCGTGATGTAGCCGATCTGGTCCTCGTACGAGAGCCAGTTGTAGTCGCTCGCGTCCTTCTCGACGCGCAGGTGGACGCCGAGGAAGGCGTCCGCGTGGACGCGCGGGTTGTCCCGCGAGCGGAAGTCGATGTGCGTGCCGAACTTCTCCTGCATGTGCTGCAGCGCCGAGGCGGCGAGGATCTTGACCTCCTCCCGGGGGCGGACGAGCTCGCTGAAGTGCCGGACGAGGGCGGGGGGGTCGTAGGCCGTGGGCCAGGCGAACATGATGGCGCGGAGGGGGAAGGCGACGGGGGCGCCGGGCCCCGGGGGCTTGCCGTCGGTGTTGTCGGCGAGCCACTTGTCGAGGGCCGGGGGCCACTGGCCCGGGGCCGTGGGGACGGCGAAGTCGCCGGGCATGCCGCCCACGAGGTGGCTGTCGATGTGCAGGTCGAGGACGGGGGACATCTCGGGGAGGCGGCGGATGCGGGAGTCCTCGTAGTCGGACATGTGCACGACGAGCTCCGGGCAGTGCCTCATGAGGGTGCGGACGAGGTTGTGCGTGTCGATCATGTACTCGAGGCCGACCTGGTCGCTCGTCGCGAAGTTGGTGATGTCGTCGGCGCTGCGGCGGCTGATGGTAGGGAGCTTGACCGAGACTGGGGGAGGGAGAGAAGGTTAGAGACGTCCATGATGCCGAGGGATGCAGAAAGGGCTTACCCTTGGCCTCAATGACATAACGGAGGCACTGGAGAATGTTCAAGCGGACGTTGCCGAAGCCGCCGTTGAGGACCGGACACTCGATGATGATGTTGGAGTTCCATTTCCTATCGCCCTTGCTGCAGAGAGTCGCGAGCTCGGCGCCCGTGTCTTCGCCGGTGATCTTCTTGTTGGAAAGCTCTGGATTCGCGCCGTTAGCCAGGAGTCTCGTGGTATAGGAATCGCGGCGGCATACCTTGAAGGATGTCCTCCTGAGAATATGCCACCGTCGGCTCGTCGGCCTCGACCTCGGGCGCGTACGGCTCCGGGTCCGTCGGCAGCGCGCCTACCGGCGACGCGTCTCCCGGGGCTTCGTGCGTTACGTGGTGCTCCGTGTCGTAGATGCTCGACAGACGAATCTCCTCGGTCGACAGGGCAAAAAGAGTCAACACGAACAGCAACAACACCGTTATCGAGAGCGCCTGGGAGAAGGAGAGCCTGTGTCGGCGCTGGAAGATCGAGGGCCCCTTGGCAGGGCCGTCTACTTCGAACACAGCCATGATGTGTGCGAGCTCTCAAACGCGGATGAAGAGCAGCTCCGATACCGGTATTCTTGTTCTCTCCGATCAGTGTGAACAAAAACGCAAAACAGAAGAGGAGAGAAAAAGGAAAGACGGAATCAATCCCAAACACGTATGATTGAGAACTCTTCGACGTAAAGAAGGTAGGGCGAGGGCCAGAGATGCCATCCCTTGGCTGACCCCTTGTCTGAGATGCCTACCCCTTTACTGGGCGTCGAATGCCTCTCACATCTCCTTTGGGCGTCGTGCCCCTTGATTGACATACTAGTCCAGGCGGAAAATGAAGGGATCAGGTTAGCTGGAATGGCATCTTGTACAAGTGCTGTGGCTATACGGCGCCTAGGAAAGCCTCTCGCCACCTTGGGGAACCAGGCGCGGCTGAATTACCGCGGCCCATGGTGGCGCAATTCGGAGTACAAGACTGAAAAACTTCTGAACGATGGCAAAACTGCTGTCAAGTCTCGAGGAATGGTTGTGATGATCAACAACTTGGCAGGCGGTGAGTCGAAGTAAACGGTCTGGAAAGAACAACACGTTGTATTGAACTATCTCGCAAAAGCCGGTTTTGACTTCCACCACGGCAGCGACGTATGAGCTAACCAGTCATAGTTCAAATTCGCGCCAAACTAGGCTGGATACTCTGGCTTACTACTAAGCCGGTCTCGGGTGTTGGGCGAGTGCTAAGAGACGCCACAAGTCACGTCGATCCATAAGGCAGCTGATGCTACGACGGGAAGAATTCAACTTCTATAGAGGTAAACTCGATAGTAGAGACCTATTGCTTCTGGGAAAAATGGCGGAGCTTCGTGATGAAGGTACAGGCGTTTCAGAAGCTGGCCTCGCTTCTGCTCCTGTTGCCATTGAGCCCAATTGCTGCCGTACCTGTACAGTAAAAGACGTTGGAGATGACACCTATAGCTCTAAATGGTGTAGAAGGAAGTCGGAGAACAAGGATCTGCAAACAGCCAAGTGTTGCATGTGGCGGTTGCAGGCTATCAAGTCGGCGACGGGCCTGATTTGTGCGGAACTGTGTCGGGAGCCGTGATAGAACCCGGTCTGCGAGCTTTTCAGTTTCAAGCCGACATCAAATCTAGGATTCCAGGAGAATAAACGCGCTCGAGGAATGTCGGTGCTCGCTCATAACAGGGACGCGTTATCCCTTACGTATCTGCCGACCTATTTCGCGTTGAACATTGCCCTGTTGACTACGGATATTCCAGGGGCAATTGGGTTTCACTCAAGGAATGGTCCTCCGATAGGGTGTTTTCTATCAACCCTAGATGATGGATAAACCTGTGAATCCCACGTGCAGACAATCCGCAAAGGGTACGTCCAAAGAGGGGATGTCTCATACATCTACATGGCAAGATGATTCAAGGCGTGGCGGGGGCTAGGAGAAAGTCTGCAGCGCGAAGAAACACCAAACAGATTTTGCCAGAAGAACAAAAGATACAACGACAGTTTACTTTACCGGCACTGACCACGACTGATCTGATTGCAAGAATAGCCGGATTTGTTCAACACTGTACTGTATTAGACCTGAAAACGTACATCGACGTTGAGCCGCCAGTCCTTGTAACCACGCACGTTGAAATGGAGTGAGACCACGACCCTCAGCCACAAGAAAGGGCTTGGATTCCACTACCTACTCAAGGGACAGGCGCGAGGTAACAGTCCCTTTTGTGTCTCCGCCGGCCCAGCCCGTCGGTCCAGTCACCCCCTCAATCCCCCCGACGTTTAACGCGAATGGGTCCTTGAAGTTCTAATCTTGCGGTCTCGCGGTCCTGTGATTCACTATCCCTCCTTCTTTCTCTCTTCCACACATGTTGCCCTTACGCAGGTTAATCAACCTTCTCCAGGGGCACACGGTGACCCTCCAAGGCCGCAAAGGCCCGCGCCAATTGTACACAGTTCTTGGCGCCGTGCTGCTGATATGCTGGATCAAGGTCCTCTTCACCGGGTCGGGCCCCAAGGCCGATGGTGAGCCCGATACAGGCTCCGGCTCGCGATATCCCGATGTGTCCAAGGTCTACGGTGGGAGGCCTTACGGCAGCGTGGACAGCAGGCCGCCGTCGGGGCCCGTGTTCAAGGATAAGCTGGCGTCGTATCTGCCCAGCAAGGGGAAGACGGGCCACTCCTCGGGGAAGCTGCCCGAGTATTCCATCAAGCCAATCGTCTACATCTTCCCGCAGTTCCACCGGATCCCGGAGACCGACAAATTCTGGGGTGAGAACTTTACGGAGTGGACCAACGTGCAGAAAGTCGCCGTCAACGACTTAGGGGTCGAGACCTCGCGTCCTGCGAAGGAAGTTGGGTTCTACAACCTCTTGGACATCTCGACCAGGAAGAGATACACGGAAACGATCAAGAAGAGCCGGTATGGAGCCTACCTCAACTGATGAAGCCCTGGAAAGCCCCAAGTTCTTCCCGCTAACGAATCGTGCTCCAGGATCCACGGTGTCGTCTACCACCACTACTGGTTCGGCTACCCCTTAATGGACGGCGTCCTCCAGGCCATGCTCAAGGACGGCCACCCGAACGTGCCCTTCATGCTCAACTGGAATAACGAGCCGTGGACGGTCCGCCAGGACGGCACCGACATGCCCTCGGGGACGCAGCTGACCCAGGTCTACGGTGACGTCGAGGAGTGGCGGCGGCACTTCGACTGGCTGGTGCCCTTCTTCAAGCACCCGAACTACATCCGCGTCAACGGCAAGGTGCAGATGATGATCCACAACCCGGCGCACATGGGAGACCAGGGAAAGCGCATGTTCGACGCGTGGCGGCTGTGGGCATCGCTGGACCCGGCCATCGGCGGGATGGACGTCATCGAGACGAAGGTCGAGGGCGACGACCCTAACGCGCGCGGCTCGACGGACGCGATGAACGAGTTTGGCTCCCGGGGCGCGGGCTCGTGGGACGCTAACCTCTGGAGCCAGAATGAGCGCGCTCATAGGATTTGGCACCGCGGCGCCATGGTATCGTGGGATGATACGCCACACCATGCGACGGATGGAGGAGGTAGGGCTTTGGTCTTTGCTCACCCCGAGCTCTGGAAGCGTAAGTTGAGGAAGATAATCGGGTGAATCGAGTCCAGTCTGACAACGTGCAGGTAGCATCATCCAGTTGCTCCGCCGCATCAAGGGAGACCCGAACCCCCTCGGCGAGGAGAACTTCTTCTTCATCAACGCGTTCAACGACTGGGGCGAGGGCAACACTCTCGAGCCGACGATGCGGTACGGCAACGGCTACATCAGAGCGCTGGACGAGGCCATGGATTACGTCGACAAGCACGTGTCGTGGGCGCCGCACCTCCTCCTCGAAAGCAGCTCCGTTGCGAAGGAGGTCGCAAGCAACGACACTCAGGTGGACGTGTGCGTCGTCATCCGTGACTTCCACACGCTGTTCCCCTGGCAGGAGGCGTGGACGCTGCGGCAGACGATCGAGTCGCTGCGGGAGATGCGTAACACGCGGTGGAGGGCCGTCGTCGCGGGCGTGCACTCGGACGACGAGAAGCGCCGGATCGACTTTACGCTGCTTGACATGAACGAGCCGCGTGTCGTCAACGCCGATGTCCCCGCGGAGATCCAGAAGAAGGTCGAGGACAAGCCCGACGGGTCCGAGGCGACGGACTGGGCTATCAAGAACCTCGACACCGTCAGCCCCGGGTGCGGGAGGGCGAAGTATCTGCTCATCACCAACGCGACCAACGTGTACGAGCCGGACGCGTTCGACGTGCTGGACAAGGCGGAGGCGGACATCGTCGGAATGAACTTTGAGTCGCTCGAGTCGATGAGGCTCGCGGACAAGGCTCAGCCCGAGGGGTTCACGTGGGACCAGCGGTGCGAGCGGTTCGGCAGCGGCACAACGCAGACCTGTCGCCCTGCGACGGCGGACGGCGAGCTGCAGGACTTGAGTGCGGCATTCATCAAGATGAAGAGGTGGCGGATGGAGCGTGTCGCGCTGGCGCCATCGGCGGCCAAGGGTCTCGGCGATGGACAGCTGCTCCGGGACCTGTCGCGGCAGGCTTCGCCGTGGAGATGGGCGGCTCCCGGCACCGGGGCGTCCGAGTCGTGTCACCTGCTCCACGCGGGCGCGATGACGACGTGCCTCCGGTCCGGCCGCATGTGGGCCGATCTGCCGGAGGTTGAGCCGTACAAGGGAGGTTGCTACAGCGGCGCTGTGTTGCAGGGGGAGTACGCCGGGCACAAGATCACCGAGCAGTGGGACTATGCCAGGTTCGACGACGATCCCTTTTGCTTGCGGTTGTCGCGGAACATGTACGAGAAGGCTACAGGGTGGGGTTAGAAGAGTGTACTTGGGTGACAGAGATTCGCTATGCTGGTTTAACGATTGATGATGACTTGTACTAGGTGATATGAGGAACTTGATTGACCAGATGCCGTCTGTTGAAGACGAAAAGATGTCTTTCCCTGAGACCTTTGCTGAGACGATTGTGTGCGCTATGATGCCGAGGACAAATTGATAAACCTCCAATTGCTCATTTCGTTATATCACCAACTTGATATCACCTAAAAACAGCCAGTCTTGAGATCTGCGAGATCATGAAGTAGTTGACAGAACGTTCGAGATCTTAGTTGGTGGCTATCAATCCACGGGGGAAAGCTTCGCAGCGCGTTAACAAGAGTCCAGAAAGGGAAAACAAAAAGGCAGGATCAAGGAGACAGAGCATCGCGTACGGTACGTCTAAACCGCGTTCTGATTTGCAATCCCATGCCTGGTTGACGATGATTAGAGTAGTATGCTCACAGACCTCGGATGAAAAGAGGGGTATGCAGGAGATGACGTGCCTTGAAGAGCCAGCGCAAGTGAAAAAGGCACCCTCTCCAATTGTTGAGCCAACCACCAAACACTTCTCCTTCACTCACCGCCTTGGGGATGTGTCACACGAATCATCACAATCACCTTGTTCGTCGGATGTCGAAAGTCCGGCAATACTGCGAAAACGATAACTACGAGCGTCTTGCTGTTCTGGATCAAGGAGAAGCCTCCGCTATACAAACGAAACGCCCAAGCCAGACTCATCAACGTACTCTATCAACATGGCATCCTCTAACATGACTACAAGCGGTATCGGCTCAGCCTGGAAGATTATACCGGGCCTCAGCTCCCGCGACATCGCAGCGACGGTCAAGTTCTATACGGAGGAGCTTGGCTTCGACCTGGGCGGTGTACAGTCCGACGACACGGGCCGGCCGTACTTCTGCTCCATCTACACGGGCGACCGGGCGGCGGCCAACATCTACATCTTCCGGCACGAAGGCGACGCGGCGGAGTTTGCGCCGGGAAGGTGCCACATCGCGCTGGGAACGGAAGGGCTGGACGACTTTCACGCCGCTGTTGTGGCGAGGGGCAAGATTGAGGTGGTGGAAGCGATTTGGGACACGCCGTGGGGATACCGGCAGTTTGCGATCAAGGATTTGGACGGGAACAGGTTGACGTTTTTCAAGTTTCTGGAGGGGGGGAATCCGGGGACGGAGTGAGGATTACAGGAGGCATGAAGAGTCTAGAGTTATTTTTACATGAGAGCGGAAAGACTTGACGCCGTTTGCCGTTGTATCCCATTTGTCTATGACGAACTACGCCCGCGATAGAATGCTCAAAAGTCGAGAGATGACGCTACGATCACCGGCCCGGAGTCATTGAGGTGATCCTTGAGCTTCATGTCTGGTGGTGCCCCGGTGGTGGGAGAAGATCGGCCTGTCCCGTGAGGTCGTGGTAGAACTGGGGCTCAAACATGTCGGGAAGCCAGCACCCGAAGAGGTTCATAACGTCCGTCCCCGTGACGGTGTTGGGGGCCATGGGGAGGCCTTCGATGTCCATCGGCCCGGGGAAACCGGCCTGCCCAGGCTCAGCAGCAAGGTTCATCTGCGGTTTATTGTGTCAGTATCAAAGCGAGACATGGGCGATGAAGGGTGGCCGTACGTCTGAGAGGTCTCCTGCAACGTCCATGGCAGACATATCTTGCATGCTGTCGTGGGGCAGCGACCAGTGAGGCTGCGAGAAGAAGCCCTGCGACGCACTTGGGACGGGCTGCGAAGTAACCGCCTCGCTGGTACCGCCTGGGCTACGACCGGATACCTGGTTGACGTAGGACCGGGCAATCTGCGTGAACTCCCCGATGAGGCAGCCCGGTATCTTGCCGTTGGACACCTGATCTAATCGGTTGGTGTGGCTGATCACGAGGTCCAGCAGGGCGAGGTTGGACGGGGTCTGCGGGTCAAGGGGGTTGTGGATAACCAGGTCGAAGATGACGAAGAAGCCCGAGATGGGTATCCCCGCGAGCATCCTGGGTTGTGGCTGGGTTAGACTCTGATTGAACGAAAGGAAAATGTGAAATTCAGGGGCGGAACCTACCACAGCGGCGTGTACGGGGCCACGTCGATAAACGAAGTCATCTGGAGCAAAGCGCGGGACGTCTCTTCGACAGTCTTCAGCGCGGCCTCCCGCCGCCTTTGGTTCGAGGCAGGTAGGTGCCGGAGCGCCATTCGTGAGATGGTCTGGAGAAAGCTGTTGTAGCAGAAGTTTGTGACAAGCGCGAATACGCGGGAACCTGGGTCATGGGCGAGGGCCTGGGGCCCAACGAGACCGGCGGGACGGAAGCCGTTGTCCGGGATCGAGACGCGCCAGTCCTCGAGCTCCTCGGCCAACTGGTCGATGATGTCGAGGAAATACTCGTCGGGATGTTCCGAAACACCGACGGAGAAGAGAGAGGTAAAAGCGCGGGAGAGAAGGCGGGCGTGTCGGGCAAAGGTCAGAAGCCAGTTTTGCCCGCCGAAGTTGGACTCTGGGGTATGGGGGATGGGACAGGAGATGTCGCAGTCGGAGAAGCTCTGCTGGGGGTCAGCAAAGATAGAGGAGAGACGAGTAAGGGTAATGTAGGCATGCAGACAAGGGCCGACATTGTAACCAGAGGAGACTCACAGAACTATTCCCGTGGTGGAAGCTCGTAATCTTTTCGAGAGAGTACAGCACCCAGAACGTCCTTCTGTAGGACTGGGTTGCGTAATCGTTGAATCTGGCGTCCGCCAGGTTCTTAGCTCTCCGCACCGCCTCCAACATGATGACCTGCTCGAGGCCGATGCAGCTCATCCCAAGCGAGTATATGGTCATCGCCGTGAGCGCTTGCAAAGTGGTAAGCGAGTCTGGCAGCAGTATCAGGTTGGTGAAGTTGGCCAGCGCAACAGAGAAGAGACTCCAAGACTCCCCGTCGTCTGGCTGAAAGCTCCCACCCCCGTCGTACTGACTGCCGAGCGCGAGGACCGTGTGGTACAGGGAGGTCCATGACTTGCTCCTCGGAACGACGTGAGGCTGGTCCTGGCTTGCGGCGGTGGCCTCGAAGGCGGCACGGTCGAGAAAGGGAAAGCGAGGGTGAACGTTCTCAAAGTATACTACTCGAGATTAGCCCAACTCCTTGATTGCTACAAGTTCGACGTCGATAGTGGGATGCCAGACATCTGATCAACTTGGCCAGTCGCTCCTTATCCTGTAAACAGGCCGGCGGCTTGGCCTTGTGGGAGGATAGGTCCGAGGTGAACCTCACTACGGAACGCAGGTGCTGGTTGACATTGAAGGCTATACGGCCCACGAGATCCCTCACCCTGTCGTGGCCAAGGCACTCTGACAGGGACTTGAGTCTTGCCTCGGAGAAAAAGGTGATGCTGTTCTCGCCACCTGATAGTGATGCCGCGAGTATGAGTTTAACACCCAGCATTACATTTGCTCGCCATGCAGTGGCCGCCACCGGGGACAACACTCACCGAACAAGCCGTGCCCCTTGGTATCGGATATCAGCAACGAACTGTTGCTAGGTGGGGGGAGTAGAACTTACACGAACATATTTCGAACTGCTTTTAACGTGTCTGGACGCGTTGATGGTCTCCTCGGCCCGCTCGAGGACGCGGTCGACGTAAAGATCCGGCATGCGGTAGGGGCCGGTCCGTCCGGCCGGCTCTGAGGTCGGACTTGGTCCCACATCCGAAGCCGACAACCGGGTCGGCTTCGGAGACGGCGGGGTGGCGAAGTCGAGGACGGAGACGCTGTAGCTCTGCGAGCCGTCGGAAATGGTGTTCCCTGCATCGGGGCCGTTGTTGTTCATGAACTGTTTGATCACTGGAGACCACATAATAGATTAAGACAAGGGGTCAACCAAGGGGATTGCTTGCGATGACGGGGCCCAGGGGGGTAGGAACTATGGTAAGGTACTTTCGAAGGGGCCTTAAGACATACCGTTTGGTTTTCGACCCAGTTTTCTCGCGCTGAAGACACACTCGCTCTTCCGTCGCTACGGTTCGGGGTCTGTCGCGTCAGTAATCCCGAGGCCAGAACGAGCCAAAGAGCCACAGTTGACTGGCTATCGCTCAGGGGGAGAGGAAACGGATAGGTCTTAGTTACCGTGCAGTTGGTACAGGGGGCAGGAGATCCTGATTCCCCGATTTGGTGTCAGTGTGGGTATCATCGTCCCTCAAGAGGTTGCAAGATGTGTATTCGTGTTCGTTCAGTTCTCGTGCAAGTGCTACAGTCTGTGTGAGGGTGTACGTGATCGAGCAAAAGCTTACCAGAACAGCGAACTTTGCGAGACGTGCAGGCATCGCAGGACTTGTGCGTCCTCCAGTTGGAAGAGGGCACGGAATTGGAGGTGTCGCTCGCCATCGATGTGCTTGGCGTGGATGTTTTTCCACGTACAACTGAGACGAACAACTTGACTGTTAATATTTCGAATCAGGCGTAATTGCCGAAATCTCGTTTGTGGCGGGATGGTCTTGTGGCTCTAGAAAAAGGGAGGAGAGGGAAGAGGGAAGAGAGGAGCCGGGGGAGGGGCCGCGCACGTTCGGGTTCGGCCTCGGGACCGATTTTCCCGATTGGGTAATTTTGTCCCGAGCTTTTCGGGGCCTCCGATGTCAGACTCGCCGAGAAGTTGAGACTTGAACCGACGTGGAGTTTGCGTTGCATTGATCGACTTGAAGTCGAAGATTGCCCCTATGATTTAAAAAGTAGAATGAAATACACCCAGAGCGTCTCATGAACTTGGCGCCAGTCTTCCAACATGACGCCCTCCTGCCGGTCTTCGCCAAAACCCTCACCCTGCATATCTTGAACACCATGCCGCCAGCTAACCAAAATGTCTGCCGCAGTCCACCTCACGCCGCACACGGGACGTAATGAGGTCCCTAGGTGTGAGACAGTCTACCACCTATGCGTCGCACTCGCGCTCCGGTTCGGCCGGAGCAGCACTTCCGCCTCCAAGTCGTGCCCGCTGCCGGCGCCAGCGCGTTTTCTCCCGTACCAGCGTGCCGCAACCTCGGATATTTCCTCATCCTTCTTCTCCTCCGCTTTGAATTCCTCCATTGCCGTCATAAGCCAGACATACATACGCGTCGGCACGAAACCGCACTTTTTGGTCATCTCGTGCATCTTGTCGTCGTCGAGCCCGTCGATGTTCTGCGCATCCTGCCGGGCGTTGACGATAGGATGAACAGGGATGAGTACGGGAAGACACACGCAGATCATGGCGAGACTTGGCTCGACGATGGACCAGAAGACGGGCCAGAATATCTTTTCGGTTGTGAAATCGGACGCATCGGACAGGTCTGCGAAGCACTGGGTGCGGACGATGGCAACAGCGATGACTCTGAAGACTGTGAGAAAGACTTGAAGAGAGATAAAGTGACGAAAGCTCACATCAGACTGGCCGTGACTGCGCCAATGGTCCCGAGGTTCTGCTTAGTTGGCATCCGCATCCTCCAGAGCTTGGTAACCGCCGGCAGGGGCAGCAACAGGCAATAGATGCTCTTCAAGACGTCACGAAGTCCTATGTCGAAAGAAAAGGCGACCCGATTGTTGCATACCCATTTCACAGCTTGGTCGTTCGCTTTCGCGAAAGGGAAGCAGATCATCGTGGAATCCATAGCGTCGTTGAACGTCGCGAAGAGGGTGAAGAAGAGGAGGGAAATAGTTCCAAGTCCTATGCTTAAACTCGTAGAGTGACGGATGAATAGGCAACCGATGCTAAATTGTATGGTGAACATGCAGCTGATGAATAGAAGCTCATAGACTATCCAAAGCTGGAGAATAACGACTTTGTTCGGAAGGGATTCTGCGGCGGGATATCCCATACCCATCGTCGACCCTTTGGTGCGTGTTAGTCGTGCCAGTCGTCAAAGTTGCAGAATTCGGTACTGGACATCGACCTACAAAAGCCTTGGATCACGAGCATCCCGACGACCTGAGGCGCCGCAGCGAGAACGAAATAGTCATCGCACCCCAGTCTGGCCCCGGATCTGAGGCGAGAGGAGACGCGGAAGCCCAACACAATCAGAGCAAGCGCGACCAAGACGCAGTTGATGATGAGATGGGCTTTGATGATTGGGAGCACTGGGAGACTGACATCCTGGAGCGCCATGCTGGCAGGCTAAGTTTTTCACTTCAAATTCGACTGGTCCAAGTTTGAGCAAGGAAATTCCAAAAGGTCTCGAAACAATCCTCAGGGTGGTAATCAGAAGGACAAAACGCGTATAAGTAGGCAGGAACATGCTTCCGAGATGACTGACCCTTCTCTCTTCATGGTGTTGGGAATGTGAAGTTATTGACGGTCACGTTTTCTGTTTTGTTGACCCGTCAGAGTTTGTGTCTGCACACAAAATCAGGAGACTCTGCGTCGGCAGCTGCAAGGTTATGTGATGGATCCGGAAAAGGTTCTGCGTCTCAGGCCGTCGAAATCCAATCTCGTAACGATATGCGGTGCGGTGGCTGGGTTATGGTTCAATGCGACTTGCCCGATCTCCCGGGCCAAGATGCGCTCGGTAACACTGCCGGGCGTGGGCCTCGACGGTAGCATGCGGTGGCACATTGTCGTTATCGCTATTCTGAAAGACCATCCGGCTCATCAGATCGAGAGAGACGTTTCTCGTTAGCGTCCAACCCCTCTCCTCGTTTTGTGGCATCGGACTGTTGATGGCAGCCGAATGTTTTCAGAATTGAGTTGTGGAGAGACCACTTCGTGGCTGGGCGAGGCGTTTCCACTTCCCCAGCAATAAATCCAAATATGTAGGCGGCTCAGGGAGGGAGATTGAAAACGGGTTTTCTGGGACTCAAGGTTGAAGACCTCACTCTTGCACTCTTCACGTTGCATGTCTGACTTCCTGGGACTGGGCCAACTGCCGGTTGAGCCGAAGCCGCTTTGCAAGATAGAATCGCCTCCATGTGAAATATATCTCCCAAACGCCATGATTCATTACCAGGAGAGTCGAGGAACAATTTTGGTGCTCAAATTCGTCACCCCCTCTTCAAGTATCCAATACCCCTCTCACTCTCTACTACACGCGCGACGCGGATGACGATGGACGACGATGACAACAAGGACGGACAGTAACAACGACGAAGACGATAAACCTATATAACCCTTAATTGTAAATGTATAAGTTCTAGGGACACAAAGCCATGTAGTGATGGCCAGAGGGGGTGTCGGATAGTAGAGGAGGGAGTGATAAATGATATCCCCTACAATTATTACAGTCGGAAAAGGGTGGTCCGAAGGCCTCGCACTCACCTTTCAGCTCATATTCTAGAGTAAACGGTATTTAAGATTTCTACCGTCTTACTGTACAATGTTAAAATCTTCCGGATCTGACTGGATAGCCATGCCGTTAAATTGAGACCCAAGACCAAAGACTTCCGTATCTGCGTTTTCGTCCTGAGACGCACTGCCAGTCGGCGAGTTTCTGGCTGGTTCCCCAGAGTCGCGGGATTCTGAGACGAACGTCGTGTCTGTCGATAGTCGAGGATTCCTGGGCAAACGGGTTGCCGAACCATGCCTCACGGGTTTCTGGCACGCGAGTGTTAGAGTATTTTGATACACAGTAGCCAACACTGTATCGTGGGCACATGCGTACCTTCAGCAGCCCCATGTCCGAGGATGAGAATCTCTCCGGGTTGGGCGCACCACGAACGCCTGCTGTGGCGTACAGTTCAGACTGCAAGCAGTTGTTCAAGAGATTGTTGACTTCCGTACTGGCCTGTTCGCATGTCCACCTGTCGCTGGGATTTATGACCAGCATTTTGAACAGAATGAGATCCAAGAATACATGCAAAGGTTCTGTGCATTCTTTTTGGCTGTGAAGCCTCTCGATCCACTGCCCATCGATTAGTACCTATCCAGCTAAACGAGTGGGGATGCAATCAATGCTCAAAGAACACACCTTTTCAACAGAATCCTTGACCTTTGCCTCAGCGACGCTTACTTTCCCCATCTGACGTTGGTAGACGGTATAAAACTTGTCTTCAGGAATTCTGTTCCCCTGCTGTCGTTCCTCTTCCACACGGAGACTGGTGAATGTGTCGTGCGTTTCTGCATAGCCAAGCAGGAACCAGGAGACGAACTCGAGGTAAACACAACCCAGGGACCATATGTCGTAACGCGGTGATATCCTCGATTTGAGGTCCATTTCTGGCGGCCTGTGAGTTCCACTGCAGCCGGTGACGGCGTCGTGCGCCACCTTCGACCTGGACTGTGCCGTGTTGAAACTAGTGAGCCCAAAGTCGGCAATGACTAAGTAATTGTCGTTGCCGTCGTGCCTCTCGAACCATAGGATGTTCTCTGGTTTGATATCCCCGTGCCTGCCGTAGTCCCTCTGGCCGAGAAGCGTATTAAGGTCGCCGAGGTCCGGAATATCGTCTCTGGGGCCCGACATGCTGCTGAAATGGTGAATCTTCCGAAGAGCTCTTAAAAGCCCTCGGCACTGAGTGAAAAACCACCTAGTATCTTCTGTGTTTGTTGGAGTGAAAGAGTTGGAGTTTGCCTTCCAGAATTGTTGGAGATTCCCATCTGCCCACGGGAAGACAAGAAAGTAGCGATCGCCGTATTGATATGTGAGCTGTAGCTGGATCAAGTGATCCGGCGGAAACCGGTGCTTGCCCACTCCGATCTTCTCGAATAGTTCCACTTCTCGGCGGTATGCGTCTTCGTTGTTTGGATGGAGCTCCTTGACTGCGAAGTATTTTCTGGCTCCCTGCTGAGCCTGATTTATACGGTCAGTGCCTGTACTTCCAGGAGTTTGCTTGCTGATATTGCTCACCATTCGTGTTTTGCCATGGCTGTAATGGGCGCCATGTATCTCCACCTGCGTGACGCTGCTATAGCCACCGACGCAGGTCTGACGATGTACTAAATAAGGCAGGATTGCGCTACGATGTAAACGGTAGAAACAAACCCTGTCACCGGGTAGCTCGAAGAATGGAGCACAGAAGCTCTCTTGCCGGTGGACGAAGTCTTCCTTATCCTTACTGGTCCAAGCATTCAACTTCGTAAGGGGTTTCGAATTCCTGATATCAAACTCAAGAACGTGCCTGGACTTTTCGACTCTCTTGATGTTCAATGGGAGATCGCTGTCAATGACGTTGTCGCTGATGAAGTGCTTTATCAAGTGTATCTTTTCCATCATAACGAGGGTGGCAAAGATTTTGCGCCTCGGGGGTATCTGTTTCTGCCTTGTTTTGCCGCGGGTTGACTTTCCCATGACGTCCTCGACGAGGCCGTGGACATGTCGAGGAGGAAAGACATTTCGAAGAATGCTCGTAACGTTACGCCGGGTTATGATGTTTCTGAGCTCGTCGTGCGGCAGAAAATCTCTCTCGAGCATTGCTGACGTGACAGATTTCATTCTAATCGAGTCGGCGAGTTTCTCTGCGTCCACCGGCTGGTCGAGAGTGTCGGGCGAGCTGGCTGCAGAGGCGCGGGCTACGGTCATCGTGCTTGCCCGCTGACCTTGAGAAGTCTGGCGAACATTGAGTAGGCGTGCCGTCTTTGGAGTCGTGGAAGCTACGAAGTTGGTTCGGTCTCCAGCGTTGACTCCCTCATCTGAGTCACTCGCTTCCTGCCTGATCAACGCCGAGTGACCCCTGTCATTCACGGTATGAATGCTGACACGGCCTTCAGAGTACACGCTCTGCGTTGGGTTCTTGAGCAATGGGATTACGCCGTCGTAGAACGAATCGGCGAGGATTCCTTCGCGGGACGAGTGATTCGTGGACTATGCAGTTTCGGGCTTCGTCAGCTGCACTGATGGCTTTGCCAGTAAAGTATTTGCCTTTCTCGGGTACACATACTTGATGCATCTGATTCGTCGACGTTGAGTGCGCCATGTCGGCGGATGTGATTCGCAGTTCCATCAGAGGCCTCTACGTCAAAATAAACAAAGAATTCCAATAATATGCAAATTGCTGGTTTTCGGGAGTGGTTACTGGAGATTATAGTGGATTTTCGGCACGCCAAAAGACATCATCGAGAGCGTCGTGAGAAAGAAACATACAAACTCGGCCAGGCAAGTCAAAGGTTACAACATGTTCTGGCCCGAAAAACGAGCGCTGGGTATCCCGCAGCCTGCTTTCCCCTCATGAAAATCGCTGTTATGATTGGCGGCATGTTGCTGTTGTTTCACCACCAACATTGACGCCAGCACAAAATTGTGCATGGAATCGTGGCTGAGTTTCGGTGTGATCACCTCCTAATCGGACAGGACAGCCTGACTGATGTATTTGGGGTCTCGATGACGCTTGGCATGCACTGGATTAGTTCCACGGAGAGAAACAACCTGCAGCCTGATTACTCGTCGACCAGGATAACAATATGCACTTGCGGAATGAGGGTGGTCAGCACTACTGCGTTGCGGCGCACGGGATGCGGCCGGCTTTTGCCTAGCCACCGACTGCCTTGCGTGCCAGGATGTAGGCGACATCATTTTTCCATTTCGCGCCACTCAGGCTGCCCCTGACTCTCTCATGGTTGGACAGAGGTCAGCTGGGCATAGCGTGGTTGGGATATCAATATGGCCGCATCCCATCGTGGGTTCTGTTCGTGGGTTCTGCAATCTACAACCTGCAACCTGCTCCCGTATCTGTCGACCTTGCGCGATAAGATCAGTTTCCACGGCCCGTTTCGTCGAACAAGTTAGACAGCACCATCATGGCCGTTACCAAGCAACAAGCAAATCACATTACGGTCGAAAATTTCGAGAAATCGCAGGACTTTCTGGAGTACAAAGTCCACTCTAACCTCGTGAGCTCCTCCCACTTGGTGCGAGTTCTCGAAAACCGGCTGCCAGCAGACAGCTTCACCTTGGAAATGCGGCATAGTGTATACATCATCCGGGTGAAGAGGTCATGCTTAGCGAAAGCCTGAAGAACTCAGAATAACGTCTCGAATCTGGAATGGTACGTGAGCCGTTATAGTACACTTTGGGAACGTCGAAAATCGATTGTCATCGTGCCTGACCACGAACATACAGCTTGATATAGATACATTCGTAAACGCTAGGCATCAACTCTAATCTTATTATAATCGCACACACAGAAGGTAGAAAGGGCTATATAAAGAGAAAGTATTAGTTTTACTCATAGGTAAAAGAATATAGCGATTAATCCGTATAGAGTTAAATATTTATTATAAAGAGTAATAATATTTATAAGTTAAAAGTAGCTTAGGTACTAGTATAAATATTGGAGCTATAGGTAGAGCTATATAGTTATATAACTCTATATAGCTATAGCTTCTACTATAGTACTATATACTATAGGGGCTAACTACGTAATAGTTATATTAATACTAGTACTTTTTACTTTATAGCTTAAAGTATAAGGCTTTAATAAAAAGAATAATTACTTTTATAAAAAAGGTAGTAATTAATACTATTTAATAAACTACTACTCTTTAAAAAATTAAAGAAAAATCTAAAAAACCCCTATAAGGGTTAAGTTTTATTTTTAATAGGCCTAGGGCTTACTAGAATACTTAGGGTTTACTAAAACTACTTTTAGAGTAATTAAAGTCTATATTTTCTTTTTTATACTACTTATATCCCTTAATCCTTTATATTTTTAGTTCTACGCGCCTTTTTATATAACCTATCCTTTTATTTTAATTATTATACTATTACTATTAATAAAGCTTTTAAGAGTATAGTTTAAAAAGGTTTTTATAAAAGTATTAGCTAGGTTATTACTTTTTACTATTTAGTAGATATTAGTAATTTTATATTATTTATAAAACTATTTTAAAGCTATAATATTAATTATTAATTACTTTTTTTTAGTAGTACTAAGTTTAATAAAGTATTTATATAGTAAGTATAAATCTATAAATACTACTATAGGGATCTTAAAAAGTTAGAAATAGTTAGTTATAATCTAAAGGGTTTTAGTAATAGTAAAAGCTATATTAGTACTAGTTATTATATTATAGATTTTAAAAGTTAGTATACTATAGGTAATATGTTTACTTTTTATAAAGCTATAGTAAATAATATTACTAATAAACTTAAAGGTATTATTAGTAAAGTAGTATTTATTACTAAGGATAATAATAAAGCTAAGTTATAATAAGAAGTTATTATTATTAGTAAATAATTTATTTATAAATATAAAAAGCTTATTAGTAGTAAGGTTAAGGGGGACGTATATTAGCCCTTACTTTTAGTTATTAATTTACTACTATAAATACTTATTTAGAGTTTTAATATTATTATTACTAGGCTCTTAGTACTAAGTAGTAACTAATAAATTATAAAATACCTTTCGTTAATAAATTATTATAATATAAGTACTATGGGTCTATTATTAAATATACTTAGTTTTTTAATTTACTCTAGGGGTTATAATAATAAACTTTTTACTTTAGTTCTTTTATTAAAATATTAAGTTACTACCTTTAAGACTTAGAATACCGCTATTAAATATAAGGGGATTATTAGTAGTTAAGAAGGTTTTTAACTTAGCTATAAGGTTTACTTTTTAAAGTTAGTTGTTTTTTTAAACTAAAAAATTAATAGTAAAGAGCCTTAATATATTATTAATTTATATTTTAACTATAATAAACTCTTTATTATTAATTAATAATATTAAGAGGTATAGATTATATATTAAACTAACTATATTAAGCCTTTTATAGTAGTAGCGGTTATATATTACCTACTAATACGTTTTTACTTTTATAATACTATAGAGTAGTTTTTTAATAACTATAATAGTATTATAAGGGTAATAATACTTAATTTATTTAGAGAGTTTTATAAAAATAGTATAATGAAGCTTTATTTTTAACTATATATATACTTAAGTAATATTTTATAGTTATAAAGTTATACTATTATAAATTAAAAAAGGAGTTAAAGTAAAAATTAGTTACTATAAAACTTACTAAATTATTAAAAACTATATAAGAATCTTAGTTTTACTATTATTAGTATAGCTTTAAATTATAAAATAAAACTTTTTATAGAGACTATTTATAGTCTTTTTTTTAATTTTATTAATAATTTTTAATTTAAATATATAGTAGTTATTATAGATTTTAGGGTTATAAAGAATAAAGTTAAAAATATTATAATTTTAAAGTACTATAATCTTTTACTTTATTAATAATTAAAAGGGTTTACTAAGTATAGTAATTATACTTTTATTATATAGTTTAATTATAAAAGTAAAATTAGCTTTTTTTTTTATTAAAATATACATTATAGTAGTGTTTTTATAAGAGTAACTAAGACGTTTTTTAGGTAGTTAAAGGAGGTTTTTAGTAGTAGAGTAAGGAGTAGGATTAATAATAATTTTATTAAGAATTTCTTTAAGTAGCTTAGTTTTATTAGGGGTATCTTTAGGGCTATTAGTTTTATTATTTTTAGTTTTTTTAGTATAGTTAGAGTTATTTAGTAATAAAGATTTAAAGTTAGTTTTATTATTATTATTATAAAAGGGTTTAATAAAGGTTAATTTAAATATTTATAAGTTTTATAAAAGGGCTAGTATATAGAACTTACTATTAATTAAAAGTAATAAGTATAGACTTTATTAATTACTTTTTTTATACTATATTCTAATTTTAAATTAAAGTAAAAGGTTAAAGCTTATAAATATATTAAAACTATTATATACTTTAAAGCCTTTTATAACTATTTATTTAGTATAAAAGTAGTAGACTTTATTTATAGTTTTATAAATAATAGTAGCTTTAACTATAATATTTAGTAATAGTAGAAAAGAGTTATTTATATAGGGGTATACTCTAAATACTAGTAAAGTTAAAATAAAACTATTTAAATTAGTAGTATTATTAATAACTTTAATTATAACTTAAAAATAAGTATTATAGTTTATTTTAGAGTTCTTTACTTTAAAGATTTTATAAATCCTATATACTATAGTATAGTATTTTTTAACTTTATTAATTAAGTAGTATACTTTAATAGGAGTATTTTTAAGGGTAATACTAAAGGATTTAGTATTACTATAAAACTTATTAAACTAAAATTTAGTACTTAGATTAATAATAAAGTTATTAAAGGGTTCTTAATATATATTAATTTAGTTTTTTTAAAATACTTACTATAAATATTTAATAAAGAGTAATTCTAAAAAGTAAGTAGTATTAAAAGTTATAAATATATTAACTATATATAAAACTAGTTTATTATTAATATATATAATATTAATAATAACTTTATAGTTAAAGTTAAAGTTATTATAAAAGTTAAATTTAAAGTAGAATAGTACTAAACTATTAAGTTAGTATTAATAGTATATATAATTAAAGGCCTTAATAATAAAGATTTTAATAGAGTTTTTAGTTCTTTATAAAACGTTATAAAGTTATTAAATAAAAGGGTAGTTAAATTAATAATAAAAATAGTAGAGCTTAATATTAGTTAAGTAGTAGAATATTAGTAACTCTTTAAGGTTAAAAGTAAACTATCTATACCCCTATTATTAAATAATTAAAACTATAGTAGTACTTTAATAAAGCTTATTATAAACGTTATTAAAAATAATATTAAGTTAATTTATATTACTTAAATTAAGTAAAAATAGAGTACTTATAGGTATTATATAAAAAGTAATATTTTTAAATAAAGTAGAGATATTAATAAATTTAAATAAGTTAACTAGTACTATATCTTTAAAAAAAATAGAAATTTTACTAGTACTAAAGGTATTAAGCTTAAGGTTTAATAAAAAGTAATTTTATAGTATTATATATTAATTATAGTTTATAGTTAAAAACTTTACTACTTTAGTATTAAGTATAATACTATAAAAGATATTAAAAGAGTAGTAACTATTATATATAAATATTAATATAAGTACTAAGTAAAAGAAGGGGTTTATTTATATTAAGTAGTAGACTATAGTATTATTTTTAAGTAGCTTAAGGATATAGTAACTATTAATAGTAGCTAAGCTATTAATACTTATAGAGGTATAGTATACTATTATATAATAAATGAATTTAATATCCTTTTTAGGCTCTAAATTGCTTTTTTTAAAACTATTAATAGCTAAAAAGTTATTATTATTATTTAAAGAGCCCTTATATTAAAGTAGGAACTAGTAATATTTTTTATAAAAGGGATTTTAAACGTAAAATAATAATCTATAGTGCTTATATACTTTATTACGCTTCTTTTATATATACCTATTAAACTAGTAGCTAATTTTACTATAAATATAGTACTTTTATATACTATTACTATAAAAAGAAAGTATATTACTATAGGGATAGTTATAAGTATTACAGCTCTAGTAGTAGTTATTATAGTAGCTACTGTATTTATAGTTAATATAGTAGGTATTTATAGAAATATACTAGTTACTTATAGTATAGCTATTAGTAATACTAGTAATTAACTATAGGTTAGTAATAGTACTATTAAGTATAGGAGATCTTTTAATAAAAACTAATATAAAGTTTAAAAAGGAGTAGTAAGTAGTAAAAAGTTAGTTATATAGAGTATAGTTACTTTAGTACTTTTTAGTAAGTATAGGCTAAATTTTTAAGAACTTTATAATTATTTTATTAAAGTACTTAATATAAGACTTACTTTAGCTATTTTATATTTTTATAGTAAAGTTAAGATATTACTACTTAAAAAGGTACTATTAATATATTTAGTTAGTTTTAAAGTAGTTATATACTATAACTACTATATTAATAAGTAATAAAGGAAAAGTAGAGTAATTAAAGTAGTTATAATAAAAAGTCTATATTTAGTTTTATAGTATTAATAAAAAAGTAATATAGGCTTAATATTAAGAAATACTTATAAAGTAGTAGTTATACTTAAAAATCCTAAGTTTTATATTAAGAGATTTATACTAGTTACTACTATAGGTTATACTATCCTTAAGTTTAAAAAAGCTAGTAAGTATCTTTAGTATAAAAGGGTTAAAGAGTAGTAGTACTAGAGTTAAAGGGTTTTAAAAGAAATCTTTAAAATAGTAAAAATAGAGTTAACTCTATATAGCTTTATAAAGCTAATAAGACTAGTTATAGTATTAATTTTTTAAAAAGGATTAAGAAGCAGCTGCCCTTTATAGTAGTAAAGTATTTACGTTTTATAATACAGTATTATTATAATATTTAATTAATAGTAAAATAACGCTTTTACTCTACTTAATTAATTCTAAAATACTATATAATTTATTAGTTATAATATATTTAAAAAAGCTAGGCTTTTTGGAGTTAACTTTAAAGCCCTTATAAAGAGCTATTACTTTTATAACGTTTTTTTTACTTTAAAAGTTAAATTAGTTTACTTAAATAACGTTATAAAGCTACTTATTAATATCCTTTTATAAAAGAGTAAACTTAATACTATTAGAGTAGAGGTAGTTTTTAATAATATAGTAAACTTTAAGTAAAACTTAAATAAAAGTAGCTATAAGTTAATTACTAAAATTAATATTAAAAGTCTTTTAGAGTTTATAGCTAATAAGGCCTTTTATAGTATACTTATTAAGGAACTATAGTAAGTAGGTTTTAAGAGTAGCTATTAAAGTATCTTTTATAGGTTTATTATAATTAAGAGTAGGCTACTATATAGTAAAATTTACGTTAATTATAAGTCTCTAAGTAGTTACTATAAAGGGGAGGTCTTTAAAAAGTTTATTTATAGAGGCTATTTATAATATTTTAATAACTTATATAACTATATAAGAGTCCTTTTAGTTAAAATCTTAAGATTTACTAAAAAGCTCTATAACTACTTTATAAAAAACTAGTAATAGAGAGTAGTTATTAAGTTATAGATAATTAGTAATAACTCTAAATTTTATTATTACTATATAGGGGAATAGGGTTAGAGTAATAAATAATAGGGATAATAGATAAAAATAAAAGAGGGATTATAAGAATCTATTAAGAGTCTTATTATTATTAACTTTAAGAGACTTAGTAAGAATCCTTATTAATAGATAAATTAAAGTTAAATAAACTACTTACTTAAAAAGTAAGAGTATATAGCTATAAAGAAGAAAACTTTAGATTTATAGATCTATAGGGCTTAATATAAGTTCTTAAGTAACGGGATTAGTAGGTAAATAGTAGTTTAAATAGCTAGTAGATACTAGTAATAAAATTTTTATTAACTTAGGTAATTATAAAGTAATTTATAGTATTTTAAGTAAGTATAGTAGGGGTTTAAAGTAAAAAAGTAAATTATAATTATAGTTAGTAAAGAGGTTTTTTTATAGAAGTAAATCTTAACTTTTATTAAAAGAAGGGAAGGTAATATTAAGAAAGTTTATAGTTATAGTAAAAAGTAGTAATAGTAGCTTTTTTAAAAGAGTTATATTATTAAGAGGCGGACTAAAGTTAGCTTTTTAAGAAAAGGAAGAGTTAGAGAAAGTAAGAAGTAGATTAAAAAAAAGAGTTAATAAAAAAGGGAAGTTAAAAAGAAACTATAAGTAAAAAGAAAAAAAAAGAAACTATTATAAAAGGATTTTTTATAGTTTCTTTATAGTACTTTAGTAGTAATATCTTAACTATTTAGAGTTATAATTTTATTAATAGAGGCTTAATAGAATTATAAGTTTATTATATTTTAATACTTCCTTTTTTTTATACTTCTAGAGGTTTATTTATAAAGTTAGAGTCCTTTTGTTATAACTAGTCTTTTAATAGTAAGGTTTATATTAATAAAAGTTAAGATTTAATACTATAAGTAGTACTATATAGTACTAATAGAATTCTATAATTTAAAGTACTTAAGTAATTAGTCTAAGTATTTAATAAAAGGGTTATAGTATTTACTACTAAAGGGCTAAAAGTATTTAAAAATTAATATAAGGTTAATAGTTAAAGAACTATAAGAAGGAGGACTTAAGGGTACTTAAGTTTTATTTATATATAAGTTCTATTCCTTTATTTATACTATAGTAGTAAGTATAGTACTAGTTAAGTAAGTACTTAGTAATTACTAGTAAGTACTTACTAATTACTATTAAGTACTTAGTTTTAACTATAGTTACTWAGTACTTTATTTTATTTATACGTAACTTATATTATAGTTCTTTATTCTTTTAAAAAGTTATTCTATATTTTATATTAATTATATTTTTTATTATCCTTTTAACTATTAATCCCCTATAAGTAGGGTCTACTACTGTTTATAACTAATAAGTTATAATATTAAGTTTCTTTTTAAAGGTTTTATTTTTAAAACTTAATATAAGTAAGTTATA
Source organism: Colletotrichum magnum (assembly GCA_022457145.1). NCBI lineage: Eukaryota > Fungi > Ascomycota > Sordariomycetes > Glomerellales > Glomerellaceae > Colletotrichum > Colletotrichum magnum. The sequence continues at coordinate 128,383 of JAJHHK010000132.1, forward strand.
GTTTTTAAGTTAGGGGACTTATAAATTTATATTTTAATTATTTTAATACTAATATTATATTAAGTTATGTATAAAAGTAAAAGGTATTTTTTTTACGCTATTATTATTGTTTTATAAAAATTATTAAAAAAAGTTTTAAGGTTATGTTTTATTTTTATTATTATACTAAAGGGTTTTATTATAAAATATTACTAGGTTCTTTAATTTATAGTAAATACGTTACTATTAGTAGTATATAGAAGTTTTATAATATATTTAAGAATATAATTTATACTTATAGATTTAGTTTTTTTTTTTTTAGTATTTAGTTTTTAATAATTTTTTAGTTAAGTACTTTATAATAGAGTTACGTTATTTTAATAATAAAGAGAAGGAATYTAAAGAGTTATTTAAGAAGTAAATAGAAGTTTTAAAAAAGGCTTAAAATAATATAAATAAAGTTTTAGTTTATTTAAATTATATATAGTAGTAGAAGTAAATAGTATTTTAAAAAGGTTAGAATTTAATAAATATAGTAGTTAAGAAGCTTATAAGTTTTTTTAAGGTTATTTAAGAAGTTTAATTTATTAGTATTTTTAGTATAGTTAATTTTAATATAGTTTTAGTAGATTAGAATTTAGGTACTTTAAGTTTTTTATTAAAGAATAGTACTATTAAAACTATAAAGGGTTTTTAATTTTATTTTAAGTTAAGTATTTTTAAATAAAGAAATATTTAATTTATTTTTAAGGTTTTAACTAATTAGAGTTTAAGTTAGGGTTATATAATATATAGTTTATTTATTACTTTTTTTATAATTTAAGTAAATTATTATTTTTATTATTAAGTTTAATATTTCTATAGTTTATTTTATATATTAATAAAGTTTAATATAGGTTTTTATATATTATCTTTATAACTATAGTTTTTTTATTTAACTAAGTACTTAATTTTTA
>JAJHHK010000133.1:0-129293 GCA_022457145.1 Colletotrichum magnum
CTTCCACCGCACCCCTTCCACCGCACCCCTCCTGCCTTTGTAAATCAGTCCCCACCGAGGCGCTCGATTGGGAAGGGTTTGGTGAGCGGCAGGACCAAAGAGGAGAGGGAAGCGCCCCCGTGTATCTACCTACAGCAAGCCAGAACATATCAACAAAGCGCATAGATTATGACAGGAGGGGGGGGGGGATGTGGCTTGCACGGGAGGTCATGAGACATCAACAGCATGCGGGCCCCCATCTTGGCCACACAGCACCACAACCTTCGTGCGGTCGTGAGAGGCCTAGGTAGAGTCACCCAAGTACTAAAGAAACGACAGCCCTTACCGGAATCGTCGGGGATGAGTCCTTACCAACCACCACCGCTGCTGCTGACATATCACAGACCGCCCGCCCGGGTCGGGTGTCCGGGATATCTAGGTAAGCGCCGAAGCTTCCGGCGGGGAATCCTACCTAATCGCCGATGCGGCAAGTCTTCAAACTCCGCAAGTCATCGTCTGCAAGGGGTCAGCGGACCCAGAGTGTAGTGTATAGCAATCTTCAATCTTGACATCTCCGGGACCGTAAGGTCGGCGAGCTAAAGATGGCCATCACGCTAGGGACGGTAGCCAAAATGGTTGCGGGCCAGGACGGACGGAACCCACTTCACACACGTCATAAACCGGACTTTTACCGTCCACCAGGGATGAAGACAAAAACACAATGGGGAGCATCCGCATCGGCTCAGACGTCGTCTTCGAAAGGAACAGCAAGATTTCGATCCGGGCGGCAGCGGCAGCGGCCTTCAATAGAGGGAGGCCAAGCCATGTGGTGCCACGCGGGTTACAAGGGGGAGGATCTTCTTCGGCGATACGTTGTGGAACCTCACCTCTCATGACATAAGTGTCCGTCGTCGAGAAACCGGGCCACGGCCCATCCAGATCTTGCTGCCGTGGCCTTGGAAAAAAAGATGGGAAAATATCGAGATTTGGCACCACCACCGCAGCAGAGGCGGCGATCGGCGTGGCTCCAGAAATCCCCAACACTGAAAGGACCAAGTCTCACCGAGTGGGGTCCGTGCCCGCACCGGTGGTCCGGAAACCGGCGGAAGAGATTCCGGCCAGACCCATAAATACCTATCTCCATGTCCCGTCGCAAGGCCGTAAGGCCACAACGCCACCCACCACCCTTCAGCCCCTCCCCCCTGGTCGGTGCACTGATCGCCGGCCGGGCGGGAGAGCAATGGAAATGAGAGAGTGCCAATTCGTTTCGGCTGGTTTGATTTCCCATTCTTCGACTCGGGCGATGTACCCAGTCGATCGAAGTTCAATCGCGAGGATGTGCGCATTCCACGGCGTCCGCCCGTCCCCCGTCCCAGACGGAAAACCTGGCGGCCATGTGTGCACAGTCCCCCGTGGAGTGAAGTCATCCCGAACCAGATCGTCCAGAGACGTGCTCTCCCGTCGAGTGCCGCCGAGCGAGTGCCGGGCAAATCCCGTGACACCACGTCCGTGAGAGGAATACGCGCCGGGGCTACGTGCATCGCACCAAGACAACAGGGGCCAGGAGCGCCAGACCAAGGCGGAGGTGTGTTGGAAAATGACATCAAGTCCGGGCGTGGTGGCCTATGAGGCTGGGCAGCGCTTCCGGATGGGGGCGGGCAGGACGCGGCCTCCGGAGGACACGGAGAAGAAAGAATGGGAGCGTCGCCGTATGTATTCTGTCGCAGTGTCACGTCGTCAGCCCCCGTCCCATCAGCTTACACTGAGACGAGTCGAGTCTGCCGCCGTGGTATGCGGTGCTGTGCTGTGCTGCGCTGTGTTGTATCGTGCTGTGATTTCCTGCCCTCGTGCGCCCGCCTTACCGTACCGCCCGACCGTCGTTCCGCTCTGGATGTGCGTCTCCCGCCCGCCCGGAGCCAACGAGTAATGCTTCCTCCGACCCATTCAACTAGAAAATGGCGCACCGTCAGCGCGGGCTGCCCTCCAGTGGCATGACCGTGGCCTGCTCTACTCGTAGGCGTCTGCGCCGACACGCACACGGCGCCGACATTTCGAGAGCTTTGCAGAAGTCGCGATGCAAGACTCAACAGTATCGATGGCAATACCACTCCGCACATAGAATGAATACCCACTCCTACGCTGCTGGGAACTTGTCGGAGCCGTCCCTCATCCGCCGACCCATCGTTTCGAGCTGCCCTCCTTTCCGGTTCGCGACGTTGCTCTTTTTCGGCCGGGAGATGTCTGGTGTCGCATTTCATCATACGGCATGTCTGAACGCTTCCCCGGTGACCGAAGCACCTAAAGCCTATTGAGAGCGGGGAGGGGGTTCCAGCCTTCGGCAGATTGAGGCGCGGGCAGGTTTACCCCGGGGTCCGTTATACCGCTTGCCCTCCCTCTCTTTGGCCTTATTCCGAGAATATCCTCGGCTGAACGAGTATCCCATCATTTAACGCCGGGCAGCGTCTTCGAGGCTTCAAGGTGCTGTTGGAGCATCTGGAGAACGAACATCTTGGCGGCGCGATTCCTGCGTGCGACTTCGGACATGTGCCTTCGCACCGCCCCCCACCGCCCCCGAAGAAATTGTTTCCCTGTGCTGTGCTGCCGTAGCGCTCCCGGCAATCTGGCCAGTGCGAGTTTCCTCGAAAACCCGCGCCGACCCGGGGGGGGGACGTGCCAGTGCGGTCGGGTCCTTCAGCCCAGCCCAGTTCCAGTTCGACGCAGCGGTCCGCGGCACAAACAAAACGACGGGGACGGACGAGCTCTCCCATCTGCTACCGCTGCAGCTTCATCTGAAACCCAACATCCGACACGGCGCACGCAGTTGTGCGACCAGCAGCACAGGCTTTGCATCGCTTGGTGTTCGTCTGGAGGCAAGCAGTGTTCCGCTTGTTTTCCGTTTCGCTTGACCTGCCATGACGTGAGTATACTGCATGGGCGACTGGTCACTGAACAAGTTGAGCCAGTGTAGGAAACGGCCATTACACCGCGGGTTGTCAGCAGCGAACCCAAACCCCAAGGGGTTCCGGGGAGTGGCATGTCGACGAGGGACACTGGGCGTGTGTTCCGGTGCTGGAGGGTTGCATTTCGCGGTACACTCGGCTTGGTCCCCTATTCGACACAGAGACTGTGCGCAGGGGGCCTGCTCCGAGAGCAGCGAGCCGAGCGCTCTAGGCGGATGGGCGAACCCAGGCGCCGCCGATGTCCCGCTTTCCGCAGCGGTCTGCGCTCTCTGCGCTGTAAGGCCTTACAGCGGCGGTTTTGCCGTAGGCAACTGTTTTTCCTCCGGGGAGACGAAATTCGCAGGTTAGATGCACCATTCGCGGGAATGTGGCCTGGGCCCATGGTCGATAACGAGGCTTCTAATGACCGCTGCTGCTGAGAACATCGTGAGGTAGTAGTTGCGTAGGTACTTGGAGAACGGCCCGGGTGGGTCGCGATGAGCAAGTCCGCGTCGAGCACGGGCGGCGGGCGAGTAGAGGCCCAGGTCCAGGTCCACGTCGATGACGCCCGGGGGCAGGGCGAGTTTGATTAACGAAAATTTGGCGCGTCGCCGGAACGAGATGGCGCTGGACGCACTCGGAATTGCGCTCCAGGGCGAAAATTGAATGAGGGGAAAGGGTGGGCGCCCCCCGGAGCGAAGACGGAACGAGGTGCCCATCTGGCCGGACAGGGCGGCAGCTTTTGCCGCGTACATGTACTGCCCAGTGTAGTGTGCGGCTGCTGCTGCTCAGTGTTTTGTGCACCGCGCGCTGGCTTGCCGCACGAGATTAGCCTGACGGGCTGACCAGATGGCGCGGTTTCAAGCTGATGGCCGGACGGAGGGCGACGTTCATTGATGGAATACAACACATGCTCTGAGAGGAGCGGACAGACGACGTGACGTCGCCGGCGTATTCGGAGGCGCAATTGACCCGGGCAACAGCCAAGTCCCGTCGCAATGGAGAGCAGCATGCCAGTCCTGGAGGCCAGACCAACCCGGGAGGTTGGACGCGCAGACGGGCCTGGGGATCGTCGACCGCACTGCGCCGTCGCTGGCGCCCCTGGAATGATGCGCGCACTACCTGTGGAAGGAGCAAGGAGCAACGGGCCAGACGGGCTGGAGACGGGGAGGATGGGGGCCAAGGTCCGAAGAGTGCCATCGCCGACGGAGGAAGCCCAGCTGACAGCCACCGGCCCCGCCTCAGACGAAAGCATACATGATGTACTCTGTGTGTGCTAAGCATGCATCTTTATATATAGCCACAAGCTTGGGTGTTGTTGGTACTGATTGGCGTGCGACGCCCTCCTCCGTGAGGTGCCGGTGTCGTCCAGGAGAGGAGAGGAGAGGGAAGGAGGAGAATAGGCTTTGCTTCGCGGAACCCGGCCCTCCTTGGCTGTCGGTCGGCAGGCCGTGCCGCAGACGAAGGCCCATCGCGGGCACAAAGTGCTGGGGACCAGGTGCCGTGTCTCTCTGGGCGAAGCGCTTTCTCCCGGCTCTGGTTGGCGCCGTGTCGATCTTGGAAGCAAGCAAACCCCCTCCGTTGCCGCCGGCGTTGGAGTCCTTGGAACGGAGACTGCGCCATCTGCGGTGAGAGGGACACACACTCAAGACGGACGAGGATGATCGGATACTCGCTAGGGATTACGGAACGTAGTGAAGGTAGGCACTCGTCAGCGGGCGGCAGAGCACCGAGAGGGGAGATCAGAGACCCCCGAGAGAGAGAAGGAGAGCAAGAGCAGGGGAGGGGGGCGGGCGCGGCGATTCTAGGGCCGCCCGGCGGCGTTCGTCGTCCACGCCCCCATGTCGCAGGTAATCTGGCCAATGCCGTCTCGTGGCTCCAGCCCGCGAGAGTCAAGAAGTGGAATCGCCCGATCGCTCAGTCCGCGTCTCTCAGCGTCGTGGGTGGGCCCAAGCCCGGCGCGCCGCGGAGGTGGCAGGGTTCGTGACTCTGTGGTGCCGAGGTGAGTGAAGGGCTCTGTAGCAATCGGCGGGCCCGGGGACGTCGCAGGCTGGCGCCAGGCGCTGCCGGTCGGGCCCGAAGAGGCTTTTCGGAGTCTGTTCTGCGTGCGCGTCTGTCTGTCTGTCTGTCTGTATTGGTGGAAGGCACCGTCGATATCCGTAATGTCGAGGAAATTGAAATTCGAAACAGTCAATCATTCCGAAAGGTCTTCTAGTTTCTTCGTCGTCTTTTCTCATTCCCCTTGTTGTCTGTCAGTATCCGGGTCGACAGAGCAGGGCCGGGCTGGACATACAGCGATGAACCGGCTGGCACGCGCGGGCCGAGGGGAGAATGGAATGGAGTGATGGTCTCCCCACGTTTGTACGTGTCTCCTCGCAGCACAAACGGGATGGGCGTTCGGTCGGCGGCGGCGGGCAGACTCAGAGCCTGAGGAGGGGAGGCGGAACACTGAAGGACGGATGGATGCGAGACACAAGGTGTGTCGGGGAGGCCTGCCGCCGCGCATGTCGAGGCGTACTGTGACGGCACTGTATCGCAAATTGGCTTCGGGGCGGCAGTCGGGGGGGAGTCAGTCGATTGCGTTCGGTTGGGCAGAAACCGGACGGCGGCCGGCATTGACGAGGAGGAGCGCGGCACGATCTCGGTGATGGTGTTGCCGTGGGGGCATCTTCATGACATGGAAAAAGGTGAGGGGAGAAGGTTAAGAATGAAGCAGACAAGGAGACAAGGGAAAGTTTGATCTTTTTTTTTTCTTCCTTCCTTCTCTTTGATGCAATTCTGTCAAGGCAGGAAGGAGAGAAAGAGCAGGAGCATCTGGAGTCGGAAGGCACCTACCGGCGGCTGCTCCTTCTGAAGCTCCCGCAGTCCTGAGGGCGAGGCAGGTGCGTTCCCTCCTGAGTCCTGGGGAAGCAGCGCAAAGAAGTGCCTACCTGAGTCTTGAGGTAGGTACCTTGCAGCAGTACGTACCGGACAAAGTACTCCGTGTGGATGCTGAGGCCAAACATGGCCGCACCTTGTGCCGTGGAGGGCCACCGAGAAATGGCAGCGCAGGCAGGCGCAGAGGAGGCAGAGTGGGGCATTTTCCTCCTGCTTTTCTCCGTGCCTCGTCCGGCACCAGCAGCCGATCCGCCGGTCGAACCTCAGGCTTTGGGGACGGGTGCTCGCTCTCGCTCACAAGACATCTGATGCGAACTGAGTTGGAGTAGGCGTAAACTTATGGCGCGTCCGTCCGTCTGCCTACCTGATCGATCTCAGGTTCCGTACCTACCTAGTCCCTTGTGTTCCTCGACCGTATTTTATTTTCTTCTTTTCTTTCCATCGCGCTTGTGTGTCGTGGGCCGCCTCGTTTCTTCCGCCCATTTCCACCTCTCCTTTTTCGGTACACCCCCCTAGTGGTGCCGAGTACTTCCGCAAGGTACCCTCACCAGGTACCTCCGTACCTGCCGCGACTGCAGTCTGCAGCCCGGCACCGCGCTTGCCCCAGGTCAGCCCTGAAGACGTCAGGTGCTCCTGCCTCCTTCAGTGGGCAGTGGGAGTTCCTGTAGCCGCGGCCTCCGTCCACGTCGCCGATTCATCGCCGTGTTCTATCCACATCCCTCCGGGTTTCATTTGGTTCTGTGCCGAATTGACACGGGTGTTTTCGTCTACTGCCTTGACTTTTTTCTCTACTGTTTTTTTGATCAACCGTGTCGCGACCCCTTCTCACTTTGACTTGAACTCGTTATTTGGCATCCGCAAGATAAGGAAATTTAGGGCTTTTGCCCCCTCTGTGTTCTCCTATCACCGCCCCTTCCGTTGTAGAGACGGAAGACACACAGAGAGAGAGAGAGACACGGCAGGCAGGCAGGCACGGTGTCAGGTCAGGTACCTCCCCTTTGTCACTGTGGCCCCACCTCCGGAGCCAGATGAGCTCGCACTGAGGCATCTCTTTACTCCACACACCCCCCTCCTTTTCTCTCATCTCCCACTCCCCTTTTCCCATCTCCCCTAAGGGTTCCCTCTCCCACCCCGATGGAAAAAAAACCACCGCCCGGATTTCTAACTCTCCACCGAGAAATCGCGGCCGCCCCGTGTCGCCTATTCCACCTCTTCTCCTCCGACCGCCATCACCACAACCAGCAACGCAGAAAAAAGATCCCTTCTTCGTATTATTCTCTCCGTCGGTCGCATCGGCCTGCACCGAATTACCTCCGGATTGTTTCTCTTGCATCGCCGTTACGTCTTCGCGGCAATAAGCTGTAGCGGCCTCTCCAGTAACCTACACCAGTGGCTTCATCCCCCGTCGCCGCCCCCGTGGCCCCCCCCGTCCCCCGTCCCCGTCGTTGCCCCCCTTCTACCAGTCAGGACCTTTAGGGGGTGTGTAGACACGGTAGGTGGTCTCGCCTCCCGCCTGGAGCCACCCTTCCCAGTGGGAGGGACCTGAGGACCTGAGGGCTCCATAATCTCGGCGCGACGGGTCGTCTTTTCTCTGCGTCACCCGGCCCCAAAACTCTCTTCTCTTCCGGAGCCCGCACCCCCTCAACAAAACCTTTGCTCCCGCTCTTCCTTCCCCCTTCCCGTCCCTTTCTCCTTTCCACCTCCGATCTCTTCCATCCTTCTCCTCTTCTTTTCCCAACTTCACCTCCTCCATCCTCCGGGTCTTTCGTGTGTCGTCGCGAACTGGAACTCGGACCGGAACAGGAACTTGGGAATTCCCCGATCACCATCAACCACGACACGGTTTGATCATCACGTCTCTCCGTCTCCGTCTCCATCTTTTCTCTCTGCTTTGATCGCGTCGCGCGCGCATCTTTGCCTTTGACGCGCCTTCTCCGGCCTTCATCACCAAGGCGAGATTCCATCCGACCACTACCGGACCTGACTCTCTCAAGTCTTTTCGTCCTCTCCACTCTCGGCGCGAAGCAGCTATTTTGACGCGTCGTCGCCATCGCCAATATCACGTCTTCATCAGCGACTACCACTACAAAACACCAACCATCAGCATCACCACATCCATCATCTACCATGTCGTCTGGCGTCGTTAGGTCCACCGCCCTCCGGGCCGGTGGTGCCTGTGTTCGCTGCCGCAAGGGCAAGACCAAGTGCGTGTACGAGAACGGCCGCGCTCCCTGCAAGAACTGCGCAAAGGGAATGCACGAATGTTACCTCCCCTCGGAGTCCATGGCGCATCACCATGGCCAGTCTCCTGCTCGCCACACTACTGCTCACCGACCCTCGCGCGAAAGCCTTCCTGCCTCGGTCCCGGCCGGTGAGGCTCGCGTCTCCAACCCGGCCTCGGCCAGTTCTCGTCACATTCAGCCTCCCGAGAAGTAAGTTTCATTCCCATTTACGCGTCTCTACTCCACCTCCTTTTGCTGCTGAGCCTGCATCTTCACTTCACCCTCACATCCGGCCTCCTCTTCCCCCTACTTGGCCCGAGAGTTCCAGCTGCCCGCGCCCCGTGTGCCGGGGACTTCTATTCTGGTCTCTCGGCTGTGTCGCCGCTCATCGCCGCCGTCTACGCAGGGAGCTCGGCCCTTCTGCATGCGGCCTGGGCGCGGTGGCTTGCTCTGGCCTTGTTCCCCTTCTCTCTCCAACACCATTACACACAATCACCCCAACTCTCTTTGCACGCGCGCTTGTTCCCTCTTTCTCCCTGTCTCTCGTCCTTCTCTACCATCCCAAAACGAGATCGCGCCGTCTTTCCTCGATCTATCTTCCCCGAACACGGCCGTCATCTTCCTTTCCCCACCCCACCCGGACGGCATCTTCCATCGCCGCTAGCTTGGCCGCGGAGCCGCTGTTTGGCAACTTCCCGACCCCCCCTTTCCCATCCCCCTACTCCGTTCAAACCCTCACTAAACCGTTACTCCACTTTGTATTGTCGCGCGCTATTCCGTTTTTCTCATTTCCCGAGTCGTATTCCGATTCTCCCACCTACCCTGGCTCTGCGACAACAAATGCTGACAATGGACCCTCTTACAGGCTTACTCCGGAGCTCATCCAGGAATGCGAACGCGTCATTTCCAAGACCTACCCGGCCTGCGTCGCTTTCCACAAGCCCTCTTTCGTCCAGCAGCTGAAGAATGCCTCGCTCGACCCGGCTCTTGTTTACGCGCTTCTCACCTGCGCTGCTCGGTACGTACCGCCTCCCCCGCTCCGGTGCTCCTTGTTTTGTTTGGCAGCCCGTTCCCGATCCTCATCTCCTCCCTGCCCTTGTGTGTTTCACCAAGGTCCCCCCGCAATGTCCGAAGTTTTTTGTGGGTGGCGCGGCCCTCCGGTCCGTAGTGTGGCGTCGGTTCGCCCAGCCGGACTTGGCCCGAGGTCCTCCTCTCGCCATGCCTGCGCTTTTGACTTTCGGCCGACTCGACTCAGTCATTCCCCGCTTCCCGCTGACCTGACCTACCCTGACCTGACTTGGCCTGAACCCGTCCGCTAACTTTGTTTCTCTTCCAGGAGCTCTCCGACTTTGATCAGACGCTATGGAGGCCAGTCCGGAGCCACCGGTGCCGCTGAGCACTTCGCCGCCAAGGCTATGGGCATCATCAACCAGAACCTCGACACGCCCAGCCTCGCCGAGATCCAGGCCATCTGCCTGATCATTATTCACGAGTGGGGTTCCCGCAATGCTGTTCGCGCCTACATTTACCTCGGCCAGGCGAGCCGCATGGTCCAGATGTACCGCATCCTCCACAGCCATCACTCCGCCGTGACCGAGGCCGACCGCTTCCTCCAGGAGGAGTCTTTCCGCCGTGTTCTTTGGCTGCTGTACATCCTCGACTGTCTGCTCACGAGCACCCCTGGCCGTCAGCCCGCTCTGTCTTCTCACGACACTGTCGACATTTCTCTTCCTTGCTCTGACATGAACTTCGCGTTCGGAAATGCCGTCTTTGTCCAGACCATCAACCTCGCTAACCCGTCGCGTCTGCCCGCCGGCACTCGCGTCGACGAGATTGGCGAGTTTGGCCAGATTGTGCTCGCCACCCGCATCTGGCGCGATGTCGTCCAGATGCTGATGACCACGACCACCGACACGTTCAACGATAGCGTCTGCACCGGTCTGATGGGCGAGATTGAGCGTCTCCGCAACTCCCTGTCGATGCAGTACGTCGACAAGCCCGGTCAGATCAACCTGCACATCACCATGGGCTCCGGATTCACGTACGCCATGCTTCACTGCATGCTGCACTGCGCCTCCATCTTCATCAACCGCCGCCGCCTGTTGCAGTACGTCACCGCTCAGAACTTCGACGTCGAGACCTGGCGTTTGTCGCCCCAGTGCCACGAGATCATCGATCGGCTCTTTACCTCGTGCCACAGCACCATCGCCATGCTGACGGCTCTTGAGAACGGTTCCGACAAGGACGGCATTGTTTGCTTCCCCATCTTCATGCTGTTCTCTTCCTTCACCGCCAGCGCCACCGTGGCCTACCTGTCGCTGAAGGGTCTCACTCCCAACAACGCCGTCGAGACTGCTGCCCACATCGTCCGCGACGGCCTCCACTTCATGCAGGATGGAGTCGACACGTGGCCGCTCATCAGCTCCTGGCTGCGCCACCTGGCCGTCATGCACCGTGTTCTCGGCAACGACGCCGGTGCGGGCAGCCCCAACGGCGGCGGCACCTCGGTCCCCCCTTCCAACCCGCCTGCGGCTGACCAGGCCTCCGTCAAGGACGAGGCGGCGTCGAACGCCGACACCAACCCCGATGCCATGGACTACGACCAGACCCCGAACGCGCCTGCGCCCCAGCCGCCTGCTAACAACCACGCCGGCTCCGTCAGCGAGAGCGGCCGCGACAGCGAGCCTCCGGCGCCTCAGCCCCGCCGCCCCGGCGTCACCACGATCAATGGCGGCTCCGGCAGCGTCGGCACCCCTGCGTCGGTCAGCCCGCCGCCCCAGGCGCAGCCCGAGGCCAAGGGCTCTCCCGAAGCTGTTGTGCAGCCCCCTCCCGTCAGCAACGGTGCCTCCAGCGTCCCGGCCTCGGAGCCCGTCGCTGCCGTCCCGCAGGACATGACTGCCGGCGAGCTCTGCACGGCCTTTGAGCGCCAGCTGCTGGAGCTTGACGACCTTGCCGCGTTCATGGGGGGTGGTGTCTAGGCGACGTACAGACACGAAACCTCGCACGGCAATGACCAAGCGGAGTTGAGTCGAGCGACTCTCGACTCTCTATCCGCCTTGTCTGTCTCGGCCGAATCCTCAACGGCCGAGTCTTCTTCTGCCGAGTCTTCTTCTGCCGAGTCTTCTTCTGCCGAGTCTTCTTCTGCCGAGTCTCGATCTACCGAGTCTTTTTCGGCCGAGTCCACATCGGAATGATCGCATACTGTACAGTACGACTAAATACCCTGCGACTGACGACTTTTTGAGGTGTGCATCGGGCGTTTTCTCATATTGCGCCCGCCCAATTCAGGGACACTTGCCATCATACCTTGGGTGGTGGTGGCCAAGCCCTGATTTGGAGGGCATTTCTGGCGGATGATGTTGAGCGGTCATCATTGTGTTGTCAATGAGTGACGGACGACTGATTCCGAGCTGTGTAACGAGTCCTTTCTTGTTTCTTCACATGGGGGCGTTGGGAGGTTGAGTCTGCGGACAGCTCCCAAGCTGTGCAGAGATGATGGCAGTCCTTTTCTGCGATTCGCATGGTATATCCAGGGTGGGGGTTTGCTTGCCACACGTGCCTGTCCTGTCTTTCAAAGGAAGGCTGGCGGAGTTTAGGAACAATTGCTTTGATAACTTTTAATCGTCTATACCCTTTCACACATGCGTTTTGGATGATACCAAGTGATTCGATCGTGAGTGTGTGATACTTCGCTGTTCTAGACGTTGATTCGTCGTCTCTGTTGTTCGTTTACCCAACCATCTCGTCGATGCAGCTCTCCGTGGTTTGATTAGTAAACTCGTCCCAAAGAAACCTCGAGGCCGAGGCAGCACAGCGACAGAAATCCGGATATTGGGAGAGTCAAACAGCCTGGGACCGTTTCATTCTCGTCCCTTTTGCGGTGCCATACGTCCCTAACAGGCGCGTATTGAGAAAGCATCGTCCCTTCCTTCGGTCCTGCTCCTCCTTCCTTGGTTCCTTCCTTGCGCTTTTGTGCGACTGCCGCAACCGGAGTTCGGAGTTCGGGGCCTTGTCTTTCTCCGAACGAGGGTGTCCGTGCGCTCCCAACAGGCGAAAACGAAAATCTTTGTCAGCTTATCCGGACGGGGTTCGCGCCCTTGACCAGACTCAACCCCGWCCGTCGACGTACTTATGCGCCAATGTCCTCGAAGCGCCACGCCCAAGCCCAATTCCGCCGGATTTCATGCACCCCCGTTTCTCTTGTTTCCTGGATTCTCCCGTTTTGTTTCTCCCTCAATCGAAGGAGGCGCCATTCACAGCTGCTTTTGTCCCTTTTTCTGCAGGACCGGACTTTGTTCCTTTCTGTCGGGTTTTGTGGGACGTTGCAAGAATCTGACTCGAAAGCCGATAGGGACGGGAATCGCGATAATACAACGACCGACCGAGACGAGACTATTGACGCAAGGAAGAAAGCTTGGCCCCTCGCAGCTCTCCCCGGCCTGAGCGCCTGTGAGTTCGTGATCGCCGCTCGGGATCCGGGCTGTAACGTTCCAAAGGAAAGCCCGGGGTCAGAGAAGAAACTCGCCGCCGGAGGGTAGGACGGGGAGGACCCTACGGACTTTCGGCCCGCCTTCCTCCATACGACACTCCCTCTCTCTATCTATCTCTCCCCGACGCAGACGGAAATCACAACCGAATCCCGGATGCCGACGGGGACCATCACCGGCGACGCCGGGCCCCATCCCGCCGCCGCCGCCGCCGCCGCCGGGGGAGGCATCGCGGCCCCGTACGGCCGCGCCTGCACCAACTGCTCCCGCGCCAAGTGCAAGTGCATCCTCCGCCCCGCGGGCGGCGCCTGCGAGCGGTGCCACCGCCTGGGCAAGGCCTGCCAGCCGAGCAACCCGCAGCGCAAGCGCTCCAAGAAGCCGCCCTCCAGCCGGACCGCCCAGCTCGAGGAGAAGCTCGACGGGCTGGTGTCGCTGCTGCGGCAGTCGGGCCGGTCGACGATACCCACGGACCTGGGCGTGGACGTCGACGGGATCCATGGCGTAGTGTCCTCGTCAACGACGTCAGCTGCGTCTGCCGGGAGGCAGCAGTCCTCGGATGTAGACGACAGCAGACGAAATACCACCACCGCATCGACGACAGCCCGCGCCGGGTCCAGGACTCGCGGCACGTCGCTGCCGACGCCGACGCAGACGGCCAGCCCCGAGGACGGCGACGTCGCGGCGGGGTACGGCGGCGCGGGCGACGACTTTTTGCCGTCGGCGGACGAGGCCGAGGCGCTGTTCGAGACGTTCCGCGGGCAGAACCTGCGGTACTTCCCCTTCCTGTACTTCCGGCCGACGATGACGGCGCGGGAGCTGAGGGCCGAGAGGCCGTTCCTGTGGATCTGCGTCATGACGGTCGCGTCGCGGGTCGCGAGCCAGCAGCTGGCGCTGGGGATGCGCGTGCGGCGGATCGTCGGGCAGAAGCTGCTCGTCGAGAACGAGAGGAGCATCGACTACCTGCAGGGGTTGCTCTGCGTGCTGGGATGGTAAGTTCTGCCCCCTTTCGTGAAGTGTGGTTGGTTCTCAGTCTGACGAAACGCAGGGCCAACCACCAGCTCGGCAACAAGCCGTTCATGTGCCTCTTCTGCCAGATCGCCATCGGGCTCGTCTTCGACCTCGGCCTGTCCAAGGACCCCATCGACGGCTTGAACCCGTTCCTCTGCTGGAAGGCCGCGCAGGAGCGGGCGGAGCGGGACAAGGGCAACGTGCAGACGCTGTTCCAGAAGACGCAGCAGCCGCGGACGATGGAGCAGCGGCGGGCCGTGATTGCGTGCTACATGATCACCTCGACGTGGGCAAACTCTTCCCCCTTTACCTACTTACGGTCAACCTCGGATCGATCCAACTGACATCTGCACAATAGGGTCGCCGGCTTTCTCGGCAAGATGGACCCCCTCCGGTGGACGCCGCACATGGAGGAGTGCCTCCAGATCCTCGACACCGAGCCCGAGACGCCCGCGGACCGGACCCTCATCGCGCTGGTGCGGATGCAGCTGCTCAACGAGGAGGCCGGGCGGCTGTCGTGGCGGCCCGAGGTGGTGTACGACGCCACGGACCCGGGGAGGACGCCGCCGTCCATGTACGTCAAGCTGCTGCTGGGCCAGCTGTCCAAGATCACACAGAACCTGCCCTCGGACCTGCAGACCTCAGGTACGTCGAATTCTCCCACCAATCCTTCCGTTTCCTAGTAACTGACAGCGAACCCAGACACGGTCATCTCCCAGCTCCACAGCACCGAGCTCGCGATCCACGAAATCGCCCTCTCCGCCAGGACGGGCGGCTGCGTGCCTTCGAACCTCCCCGACGTCGCCCGCCTCGACATCCTATACGCCTGCCTGCACGCCGTCAAGGCCTGGTTCGAGCACTTCTTCACCCTCCCGCCCGCCGCCTACGTCGCCATCCCCTTCACCTTCTTCGCCCAGCTGAGCCACTGCACCATCGCGCTCTACCGGTTGTCGGTCCTCGAGGACCCGGTGTGGGACCGCGCCGCCGTCCGGGGAACCATCGACCTCATCGCGACGCTCGACGAGGTCGCCGACCGCTTCACGAGGGTCTGCGCCGAGGCCGGGCTGAGCGTCGACGTCGAGGACGGGAACGCGTTCACGAAAGCCGTCAAGACGATCCGCGGGCTAAGGGGCACGTGGGAGGCGGCGCTGGGGCCGTTTGTGAGTCCCGCTGCGACGGCGGCGGCGGCGGCGGCTGCGGCGGGGGTTGCGTCCGGGGTCGGGGGGCCTGGGGAAGTGATGGGCGGCGTGCAGGGTGGTGGTGGTGTGGGGGAGGTGGTGGACTTTGGGCAGCTTGGGCTGGATCTCATGGACAACCGGTGGTTTACCGACATTTTTGCCCCGTTTGACTTTTGAGGCTGGTCTGGATGTGTGTATGGATAGTGTATGGGGGAATGTAAGAGTACATATGGGTTTGGATCGGACGGCGTTTGGATGTTCTGTTCCACGGGACGGGATCGGGAGGGGACGCGATGCGCACAGGTACAGTACGTCGGGAGGTCATCGCCGCTCGGTAATAGGCAGGGACACGTACAAATCGGGACAACAGCACTCGCAACGGATATTTGCGTTCGTTTCGCCAGGCTAGCGGAGGGCATTCACATGAACGGGGTCAAGTTGTACATTGATCATGAATCTCATTACCGCAAGCCTCGAAGCTTACTATACTCCTCCTCTCGTGACCTCTCCTTTTTTTTACCCCCATCACCGACAGACATCCGTCTCGGCCACAGACCATCACGCGAACGGCCAGTACGCAAGCTCGTACACGAACCCCGTCGTCATCCTCGCGTGCTGCAGCGCGTGGTCGAACGAGACGTGCTCGATCGTGTCGTCGGGGGTGTGGATGTGCGGGTTGTGGTTGCCGAACGGCGCCTCGAAGACGAAGGACGACGGGTAGCCGTTGCGGTTGGCCGAGGCGTGGTCGGAGCAGGCGTAGCCGCAGACCGTCTCCTCGTAGGGGATGTCGGTGTACTTTTCGTCTGTCAGCTTTTTTTTCCATCCTGGCAAAGCAACCCTCAGAGGGAAGAGAGAGAGAGAGAGAGAGAGAGAGAGAGGGAGAGAGAGAGAGAGAGAGAGGAAAGGGAGGCTCACAGCATCGATGACCTTCTTCATGTACTCCACCTGGTCCCCGTCCGTCCAGTCCGTCACGAGCCCGAAGCGCTCGACCCCGTCGCGCCCGGGGTACCCGACCATGTCCTGGTTCAGCATGGCCACGACCTGCCTCCCCGCGGCGCGGTACTGCGTGAAGATGTCCTGCGAGCCGAGCAGGCCGGCCTCCTCGGCCGCGTACCAGTGGAACTCCACCGTGTTGAGCAGGTCGAGGGACGCGACGCGCGGGTCGGTCAGGAGCACGCGCAGGACCTCGAGGAGCATCACGGAGCCGGAGCCGTTGTCGTCTTGTGGGATGTCAGTATCACTCTCTCTGATGAAGAATGTAGATGGAAGGGACCTACCAGCACCAGGCGCCCGTCCCGCGCCCCTATCCCCCGAAATAACCGAATCCAGATGCGCACCGACAACAACAGTCCTCTGGTTCCTCCCCGGGATCGTGACCACGATGCTCGGCTGCGACCACGCCGCGTGCCTCACGAGCCGCGCGTTGGCCGTCGGGTGGCCCGCCGCATCCAGCACGGAGGCGACCTGCCCGTGCAGCCACTCGGCCGACTCGACCCCCGTGCGGGAGAGGTAGTACCTGTTATGAAACCCGGAGAACCGCTCGAGGTGGGTGCGCATGCGCGAGGCGTCGAGCTTGGGGAGCAGGGCGGCGACGTGGCAGGTCTGGTTCATGGCGGTCGGGAAGGGGAGCGCGGCGGCGAGGCGCGGGGAGGAGGGGAGGGAGGGCCACTCTGTTATGTCGAAGAAGTGGATTCGTTTCTGGGGGGTGTTAGTGATCGAGAGAATAGGGGGAAGGGAGGGGAGGGAGGGGAGGGGGGAGGGACGTACGTCCMTCATTTGCCATTTTTCTTCCTCGGTGACGGTCACCGTCTCGCCGGGCGCGGTCTCGAGGGTGAAGAGCTTCGTCTCGTCGCGCGGGAGGGAAGATGCGGCCGAGGATGCGGCGAAGGCCGCGACGAGGGTCGTGAAGCGCATGATGGCGTTCTACCTAGGGGAATCCGAATTACGAGGGAATAGGAGGGGAGACGGAGCCGTAGTACGGCCGACCCTCGCTGTTTATATATGCCCCCCCCTCTTCTCTTCGAGCGGGCGCCTGCATGGGGCCCATCATACCTCGAGCAGCTATCCTGCTGCGGTGTTCCCGTTGCCCAGCCGTGTTGTTGTTATCCCCCCTCTTCGAGAGGTTTGGTCCGGTAAGCGGGGTCCTTTGCTGGCGCCCGCAGAAGTGAACGCACGCCGAGGGCTGGAAGAGGAAGCTGAGAAGAAACTCGGCTACAGGCGGTGACGGTGACCCGAGAAAGAGGTTTGCGAGAGGAGAAGAAGAAGAGGAACCAGCGAGCAATTGATGCGATTGATTGGATGTCTGCAGGTACGGCTCTTGGGCAACCCAATAGTCCTCGAGGTTGTTTTGCGCAAGCCAAGAGGTTGAGATGCTTGGCCAACCCCGGCCTTCCGAGCTGGCGGGATGAGTTGTCAATTGAGTTTCCCCGCCGCCGATGGAGTGGTTTCCCCTCTGCGGGGTTTCGTGTTGTCTTTGTTGTTGTCGTCGTCGTTGTCGTCGCTCTTCAACCTTGGTGCCATTCTTCTCGTCGTTGCTTGTTTTGCTCAAACATCCTCCCAAAAGGGCTTCAGCGTTGCTGTCACGAAAGAAACATCGAGAACCTTCAAGCCCGCCAGAGACCGAGATGACCAGGGCAGTCGATATCCGAGTTTTCGTCCCTTCACCACCGAGTCGTCCGGGTACCGAGGCGCCAAGGCCGACCGCATACGGAAGGTGACTTTTGGCCAAGAAACAAGACTTCGTCGTCGCGCGGGGAAAGATAATGTTACCAGCCACTGTCTCCTGTCTCGCGGGTGAAAAGCAACACCATCCCGGCTCGCCAAGCTTTAGACGTAGAACGATGAAAAGTTCCATGCGTTATCGGCGGAGTTGCGCATGCGCCTCGAACTTGCTGACGGTGAGGGGGTTGACCAGAGTCTCGGGACGCAACCCGAACGGCGACCTGTCTCTCATGGTAAGCAACTGTCTCCAGTTTCAGCGGAGTTGGGCCTCTTACGATTCTTTGCAAGTCTCAAGCCGAAAACCAACAACACTAGCCCTGTAGCAGAGGTCGGCTCTCGATCCCCTGCCCCTCCTCCTCCTCCTCGTCAGGCTGCCGGATGGCGATCCAGAGCAACAACCCCTGAGCAAGAGAGAATGCCCCATTCCCGACGACAGGCCATCCGACCAACCGATACCAACCGTCCCACGAGGGTGCGTATGGAGGGTACCGGACCCGGAACACCCATGACATGGCCACGAGTGCGAAGACGACGGCTTGGACGGCTAGCCCCGGCAGGCTGAGAGCCCCGGGGCCATAGCGGTTACGACGCAGAATCTCGTGGGCCTGCGTGGTAGCTCCGACGAACAGGAGGACCGTGGACATCGGGAGAAGTATGAGGCTGTGGGCGAGGAGGAAGAGATCCTCGGCTCTTCTTCCGCCGGGGCAGACGGTGAGAAGGACGGCCGGGACGATCGAGATGAGCAGGTAAAGAGCGTAGACAGTCGATGCGAAGACGCAGAAACCTCGTCTTCGGCGGTCGTTCGAATCGTAAGTAAGAGACACGCAAAACCTGACCATGAGGACAAAGTCAGTCGACAATCACCTCCAACGGACGCAGAGCAAATGGAGCCAGACAACTCAGCGGATCCGGAACAAAGCCAGAAAACTCACAGAGCAAGCGAACAAAGCCACACAACCCCCAGCTGCGCCAGGTTCAACCAGTCCCCCGCGGCAGCCGGATCCTCCACAAAGGCGTCCGCCCGCGGCGAGCCGAGGTTAAGAAGGAGTCCCAGGGTCAACTGCTCAGTGGCACTGGCGAGACATGCCGAGACGTAGAAGATAGAGAGACCGTCGCAGTGGCCTTGTTCGCGGAGGCGGTGGTGCTGCGGGAGGTAGGAGAGTGTGGTCGCGATGCTGAGGGCCCTGGAACAATCGTCAGCGCTGAGCGTCTCTGTCGAAAGTTTGGAGCAAGACCTTACAGTCTGGCCCAGCTGGGGAGGATGTTTGGCACCATTGTCCTCGGATGTGTCGTGGTACGGGATGTCGCCGGGCAAGAAGCGAGCCGGAAGTCTCAAAGCCGCGACGTCATCGCCCTGAGCGTGATCTCTCTCGATGTCGGCGCGCAGAGCTTGACTTTGAACTTCGTCGATCGATCGCGACTGGCGGCCGCAAGTCAGGTGGCGCCTTCTTTGCGCGGCCAGAGTCTTCGGTTGGCCATCCTGTAGGATTATGTCGTTGGGCCACGTGGGTCGGACGAGTCGTAATGGGCGGTTCCTTCATTAGTGCTGGGATTATTCGACGATGGGGAAAACAGCACGGAGATGGTTTGAGGCTTGAAGAGAACCTTTTGAAGCATGGAAAAAAAATCGCATCCACAGCCGTGAAGAGACGTTGGTGTGAAGATGGAAGAGACGGTGCATCGGGCGTGGTGAAAGGGAAAGACCCCAAGTCCCCTGACAACCAACACGCGACCGACCTACGATGTCAACAAACACCAACGGACATCACCCCAAACACGCATTTTGATCATCATCACCAGTTTCAGGAAAAGTCATTTATCGAAGCTCTATGAATTATCGACTACTCTATGAAGACTGGAGCTTCTCTAATCTCTATTACCACGGCCGAAGCCTCGAGCCATTCCTTTACTCAAGCATGCGCAATTAGTCTAGGAGCCAGCGGAGCAACAAAGCAGACACCTCTCAAGGGTAGATCTTCCAGTAGCCGTCAGCCTTGTAGCCGAACTGGTCGTGCAGGTCGCAGCCCGTGTAGCCCCAGCCGCGCATGCGGCCGTGGGTGTTGTCGAGGTGCTCGATGGCGCCGTCGAGGAGGCGCTCAATGTCCATGTTGCCGATGTGGACGAAGTAGCGAGGGCCGTAGGCGAAGTGGCAGGTGCCGTACTTGGCGATGGGCGTGGCGACGACGGGCTCCTTGCGGCCGTTGGTGGTCTCCTCGCCCGAAAACTGCCAGAACATGCGCTGGGCGCCGATGAAGTCGCGGAGCTTCTTGCAGTCCTCGATCGTGGCCGAGTCCTTGTGCGCGCCGCCCATCCAGATGGTCTTGCCGTTGCATCGCTTGGAAGGACCGAGGGGGGTGTTGACGTACTCGAGTCTGCGATCGATCTTGGGAGAAGCGACCAGGGCGTTGGCGTTGATCTGGAAGGTTGCGTTCATGCCATCGGCGACGGGGGCGGAAACGTCGACCCAGTTGATGCTCGAGTCGTCGTCACCCAGAGCGACGGGCTCCTGAGAGGTGATGGCAAGAGGCTCGGAAATGGCCAGCTGGTCGCGACGTCCAAGGGTGCCGCTGGGGAGGCTGGGGTCGCGCCAGAAGAGACGGAACTCGCCCTTCCACCACTCGCTGTGGCCCGGTCCGAAGTTGCACTGGACGCCCATCTTGGCGCGGAGGCCGCCCTCGGGGGTGGTGGCAGCGTCCCAGTTGACGGCTCGCTGGAGGAAGGCAGCCATGTCGGTGTTGGTGATGACAAGGCGGTCCTTGGTGGTCATGAAGCTGAGACCGCAGGTGCCGTGGGCGGCAAAACGAGCCCAGTAGTTGAGGTCGCGCTCCTTAAAGACGACCGTCGCCTTGTGGGTCTTGACGAAGTCCAAGAGGCGGTTGCAGTCAGCCTTGAGCGGCGTGTGCGCCTCGGCCCAGTCAGAGGACATCCAGAGGGGCTGGCAGAAGGGAGGAACCATGTCGCCATCGGTGTAGATCTTGAAGCGCTTGGCAAGGGTTCCGTTGACAGTGTGGTCGGGGTCAGTGACGTTGTGGACGCTGTCGTTGAGAACGTAGGCCGAGGCGTTCTTGGGGATCTCCTCGAAGGACTCGACAACGGCAGGGCTGGTGGTCTCAGACTCGCGGGCCTTGATGACAGGGGCGGCGCGCTCTTGGAGACGCCAGAAGGTGGGAGCGAAGCCGTGGGGACCCTCGACGGCGGCGCAGTCGGCCTCTCCAGAGGCGGACATCTTGCCATCAATGGTCCAGGCGGGGCGGCTCAGGGCTCTGTCGATGAAGCGGGCCACATCAGCGTTGCTGAAGACGACGCTGTTGGTGAAGGTGCGGGCGCGGAAAGCACAGGTTCCGACCCAGAAGATCTCGGCCCAGCGGCGGAGCTCGACATCGTGCTTCTCAAAGTAGATGAAGACGTTGCGGCCCTTGGCGTAGTCGTGGAGAGCCTGGCAATCATCGCGGCGAGGCATGCCAGAGCCGGCCTGACGGGTAGCCCGGACGGTGCAGAGCTCGGTGTAGCTGTCGACACCCTCGAACTTGATGAGCTTGGCGAAGGGGGAGGGCAAGTGGGTAGCGTCATCGACGATGCTGAAGCCAGTGCCAATGTTGAGGACGACGTCAGAACCGTTGGAGGCCTTGAAGGTGATCTCGCCAGAGAGGGGGGCAGGGCTGGGGAGATTGGCGCCTCCGTTGACGGCGCGCGCGACCGCGTGGCCGGCGAAGGCGAGGATGGGCGCGAAGACTTTGCGCATCGTGAGGATTGAGCAAGGGAGAAGCGCGGGTGCGCAAGGAGAGAGAAGAGAGCAAAGCAATGGGGATATTGAGGCTGATGAAGATGCTTGGGGTGACTGTGATCTCTTGGGTAGGTTGAGGTTGAGATGGATGTGGAGGGAAGAGATGAAGTTTCTTTCAGTCTCGCTTGAGGAGAAGGTAAACAGACTTAAACCCTTTTTTTCTTTTTCTTTTTTTCTTTTGTGTGGGAGGGCAAGAGTGATCTGGGAAGCGACAAGCCCTGAGGAAGGAGAAGCCCTAAATCGTTCAGAAGAGGTTCCTTCCTTCCTTTCCTGTCTTTTGTTGTGTTGCTAGGTGGTTGCCAAGGCCCAAGGGGGCAAGCAACTCAGAGGGAAGGAGCGACGGGCTGAGAAAATAATTGGGCAGGAGCCTATTAGAGCAGGAGGCAAGAGGCAAGAGGCAAGAGGCAAGAGGCAAGAGGCAAGAGGCAAGAGGCAAGAGGCAGGAACCCGGTGGCGGCAGGAACCACCTACTTAATTTAATCAACTCGAGACTCTTGGGGAAAACAGGCCCTTTACGTGTAGACGGATAACTGCCTCGATGGCGATGCAGAGTTGCTGTTGGCCTGGATCTCTCGTGCCGAGACTAAGCTTATTTCCCGAGGCAGCACAAAGCGTGGCTTGTCTCGGCGGTTTATGTCGTGGGTTGGGGCGATGCTCTTATTCAGTTCAACGGAGGCCTCGGGGATATCCTGCAGAGTTTGCTTGCTGCTGGGAGAAAAGTGGTCACATAGGGAACTCAAGCAAGCTGTTCCTAAATATCTTCTGCAAGGGGGCATGAAGCAAGCTGTTGCTTTGGCTGGTACACAAACAGACAAAGATGTTGGGCTGACGGATATCTTCACGTGAAGACAAAAATCTCTTTCAGCAAGAGCAGAGCGTAGCACAAAGTCTGGTTTGTCTTGGCATTGTAACACAGACAACTGTGGTTTGGAAGAGCTGGTGTAACTTCTGGATGCCACGATATTCGGAGAAGCAGTTCTTCAAATGCCCAAGTCAGCCCACTGCTTGCCACCGCGCAGTGGTTTTGACTTCTGCCTTTCGCGGACAATCATGCCACCCCCGTGTCGTGCGCCTTGGGGCGCCTGAAGGCTTGCACTTGAATACCCCCAAGACGACCAAGGAGATGTGGAGCGGTTACATGCATAGTCTGGTGAATACAAGGTTGGGCTTCAATCATCTCGACGTCCTCGGCGAAGTAGGTCTGTTGAATTACTAGAATTACTAAATACTGAATATCTCCCATCACTTCCCAGTCAAGGGAACAGCCGTCGTCTCCGAGTGTCGAAACGTCCGTAGTCCTTCTCGAATAATCTTGAGCTGGGAAGGACAGCAAGGGTCCGGGCAGGCGATCAATGCATCCGTGGCCATCCAGTCGTTCACAGAGGTTGCCCGTTGCTTCGCGGGCAGTAGTGGGAGCACCGACGCTGGAGAGGCCACCGTCAGCTTCCATCTCTCCAGGTTACTCAGCCGAGACGCGAAATTCACCCACATAAACTGTATATGCTGATGCCCTGCCCCGGAGGAAGATACAGCATCTCGCCCTGGAGTGTGAAGTAATCCCCCTCCTTCGCCCCGCACATGATTCGCTTGCCCGGCGGGCAGACGACCTCGACGCGGAGATCGTAAAGCTGGAACTCATCATTCGGCTTTGCGCTTGATGCCATATTCGAGTGGGTTGAAGGAGGTCTGCACTGTCGGTCGCGTTCCTGCTCCCTCGTCAGACGTCGTTGAGCGATGTTGACGGACCGGCATCGCGGCGACCCCGCACCGGTCCGCCATGGGTTAGTAATCCGGAACGGAAGGAAGGAGGAGTGCAAATTCGGCAGTGAAAGTGAGAGCCGATGATTCACTTGCCGTTTGCTGGCGAATTCGATACCGTTAGATTCTACGACCGTAGTCGAGGCTTCTCATCTCCGGATTAGAGTGCCATTCGTGCTTTCTACAAAGTGCCCGGATTACTTGTCTGGCGAGAAGACCCCTCTCTTCCTAGACTCTCACCGCTCTGGCTCCGTTATTCTCTGATGCGCTCTCGGCCACATATGGAGCTTCAAACAACCCACGGGAAGATTCAGTTCACCCGGAGACGGCCAAAGGAGTGTTCATCCAGAATTGTGAGGTAACCTCGCGGGGTTTCTTCCCCTATCCGTTCTCCGGACAGTTTGTCAGCCGACTGCATCGACCAAGCCTCTCTTGTCTGCAACATTGCGAATGTCACCTTCCGCATCGCCGAGGGTGGGGGTTACAACCGCGAGCGAATGCAATCT
Organism: Colletotrichum magnum; assembly: GCA_022457145.1. Lineage (NCBI taxonomy): Eukaryota > Fungi > Ascomycota > Sordariomycetes > Glomerellales > Glomerellaceae > Colletotrichum > Colletotrichum magnum. Next base: position 23,460 of record JAJHHK010000133.1, read on the forward strand.
TGATATCTGTAGCATCCAACGCATCATCCATGGCTGCTTCCCAGTTCTTTCTCCGGTGCTTTTCGGCATCTCGATCGTCCAGCCAATGACCCAAGACGAGTATGAATACCACATCGGTAAAAAGACCAAGCCCCCATGAAACAGGCTCTCTGCACGCGATGGGCTATCTGGCTATATATGCATACTCGCGCATACACAGGCTGCGGATAATTGACCACGGTTCCATTGGCCGGACGAGTTAGATACGTCCACGTGCGCTTAGATCGTCGCCGGATCTCTACAGAGGTCGAGAGGTTGCCATGCAAACGGGACCCTCTGCTCCGATTGTCGACCTCTCCTCGCCCCTCTCTTGCATGCAGCCAATGTACGTAAGAGAGCGAGTACCCGTCAGGCTCGTTACGCCCGGCCGGCTCGTCCTCGCCACACCCGCGGGACGCGCTCCTGCGTCTACCCCGCATCGCCAAAGCAAGATGGATTTGGTGGTGGTGGTGGTGTAGTGTCAGATCCTACCCAGGGAGGGGCGGCCTCCGGCGGGTGCTCCCGGGTGTCTGTGTGTGCGTTGGCAGGCCCTTGGACTCCTTCGACTCCTTCGACTGATCTTACGGCTTCGTTGCACCGAGATAACCTTGATGGGTGACAGGTTGACAGGTGCGACGGTTCCCTGTGCGACAATCGAAGCTTACGCTTACATTTACCCAGAGGCTGCTATAGAACTGCGTACAGCATCTTTGAGGAATGACAATAGGATTGTCACTGTTCATTGTCGTCAATGGAAAGTGAGAGCTGACACAAGTCGAGACATGCTCACTGCCCCCTTGCCTCCAGAGATGGACCAATGAATAAGCCATGACTTGTCAGGATGGGGTATCTACCGGAGCTTGGCGGTATTTAGTGTCGGGTAAAAGGCCGACAGGTGGTGGGATGAATCGCATCTACACATCTCGCCTTCGGCTTCTTAAAAGCACCGGAGAAATCTACCGAGAGCGGGGACGGAACGGGACCCGTTGAGTTCGATGATCCGGTCTCGAGTTCATTTGGCTAAACTCTTGGGACGAAAGGGAGAGAGGGAATTGTCATTTCTACTGCTTCTTTTCGTTCCCCCCTCCCCTCCACTGCCCCTCCTCCAACCCCCCCTGTCTTGGTCCGAACTGGGGGAGCGGGGACAGCCAGGAAAGCCTAGGCGGAGCGACGATGAGGCCTTTTTGTGGAAAGTGATAAGAAGCCAAGACAAATGGTGCAATCCATCCACTTGCTACTTGCCCTGCATGCGACGGACTGTGTCCGATTGAGCAGAGTGAGACACTCGTTACGCGGGCAAGTCATGGCATCGGAATCGCCAACGGGGGGAGGGGAAGAATGGACGGAAAAGGCCAAGTCCCAAGTCCCAAGGAGCTTTCTTACCCACTTTTGATACGGCTTCTCAGCAGCATGTTCATCCAAAATAATAACGCTCGCTGGATTCGTTCAGAGATGGTCGACTGGAAATGGGAGTGATAGCCACGGTTGGCGCCAGCAAGTCCCAACGCATGTGATATGGGGATATGTGCCGATTGGCCCGAGACCCCGCACCGAGCTGCATTGAAACTTCAAGGTCTCACTAACAGTGAAAAGGAGAGAGGCGATGGTGTGTTTACAACCTACTAGTATTACTCCGTAATCAACAGCAATTTGGAAGGAGGATAAGACATACATGCATTGGWCCAATGCAGTGTGTGCGGGCGGGAAAGTTTCGCGCCGCAGCTGGACATGAGAGAGGGGCGCGTAAGATGCTGCTTGGCCCGGCTACATGTTGTTGGATGCAGGAGAGATAGCTCTCCCTCATATTCAAGGGTCTAGGGGGAAGCTTATAAATAGAGAGGGGTCGAAAGCTTCCTGGTCAGGTCTGGAGGGTCTACGTGTTCCTATCCCCTTCTCGACGTGATTCTCGACTCTAGCAAAATACAACACCAGAGTTGACCATATCCCACAACAACACCACATCCCAACTACACACCTCCACACCAGACATCATGGGCGTCTCCACCGAAGTCCCGCAGACCGTCGAGTGGTCCGGCAAGCGCGTCCCCGTCTACCCCATGGAGACGGTCGACTTCGGCCGCGTGCTGTCCCAAGAGCCCGCCGAGCTCGAGACGCTGCTCCGCTGCTGCCAGCAGTCCGGCTTCTTCTACCTCGACCTCGACAGCCTCGACGGCCAGCGCTTCCTCGAGGACCAGCAGCAGACCCTGAAGCTGATGCACCGCTACTTCGACCACCCCATCGAGGCCAAGAACGAGCTCGGCCTGGTGACGGCGCATCTTGGGTGAGTGGACGCGAGTCGTGGCAGTGAGGGGCGTATGCTGACTGATTCGTGATAGCTACGAGCCTGTTGGTTCTCGCACGGGTGGTCTGCCCAACACCAGAGATGGATACGAGATGTTCAAGGTGAGATCACGAAGCCCCTCTCCACCATCATGACGACCATCCACTGACAACCCCAGGTCTCCCGCGATGAGATCCAGCGCAGGGACCCCAAGTTCCCCGCCATCCTCCAGAACGACACGGACAAGAGGGTCCTCCGCAACGCCATCTCCGGCTCCAACATCGTCACCAAGGCCCTCCTCTCCGGCCTCTCCTCCGCAATGGGCCTCGTCGGCGCCGCCCGCTACGAGAACGCCCACCGCAACGACCGCCCCTCCACCTCCACCCTCGCCATGATGCACTACGTCCCCTCCGACCCGCTCAAGGACAACCAGATCGGCCACCAGAAGCACACCGACATCTCCTCCCTCACCCTCCTCTTCGCCGAGGAGTGGGGCCTCCAGATCCGCCCCCCCGGAACCAAGGAGTTCGGCTTCGTCGCGCCCAAGCCCGGGTGCGCCATCATCAACGTCGGCGACTCGCTGCGTTTTGCTAGTGGCCACACCTTCATGTCGTGCATCCACCGCGTCGTGCCGTTCCGCCCGGACGAGCACCGCTACTCGATCGCCTACTTCCTCCGCGCCGAGAACGACACCATGTTCACCGACAGCGAGGGTCGCTACGTCACCGCCGGCCAGTGGCACGACGAGAAGTTCTTCCTGTTCAAGGCTACGCCCGACGTCCAGGCGCTCGCGCCCCCGTCGATGCTGTACGGCGGCATGTCCGCCGACGAGGAGTGGACGCCGTACGCCCAGCCCGAGAAGGCGAGGGCCAACGTCGAGGAGGCCCAGCAGGAGCCGCTCGTCAAGGAGGCCATGGTCAAGGCTCACTGAGGTGTCACTGGAGGGATGGTGTATCTCGAGGTGTGCTGGACAAATGTAACAAGAAATAAATTGAACATATGAACAAAGCGTTGATCAGACACGAGCCAAAGCCCGTATTTCTCATTACCTACCTGATTTCTTAAAACTCCTGACCCTCTTCATGGAATGGAACAGGTTAAATGAGACTCAACTCACTCATTTCATCCACCAAAACCTCCGTAGGACCTGATGCGCCCGAAAATCTCAATTCTTCACTCTTGAATCATGAATAACCGGACACTGACAGGCGTCTGTGGCTAATTTGAGTTTGACACCGTCTCAATCTATTCACCGTCAATGAATCCGGTCATTCCTTCGCACATTGAATGGCTGAAGCTCATTCACTCGCAAATCAAAACGAAATAATCGAACTGTTCAACACCAGCTGGCTTCAATTCAACCGACATCCATCACCCCAGCGTCCACAAGGGTTCCCTTGCGCCGACCGAATTTAGGCGAGCGCATCCGCCCAGAGATCCCTGTGGTGGCCGGGGTCCAGCCCCCTCATCCTCGCCCCGACGATCTCCATCATCGATCATCCCAAGACGAAAGGGCCATCCTCCTCCCCATTGAACTGATCTTCAGATGCCCATCCGCCGAAAGCATCCCTCGGGCCAAACGCCACTCCCCTCGCGCCCATGTACCCCGACGACAAGAACGAGCTCCCGCCGTACAGCGCCGCGGTGAGGGCATGGAATCCCGCCCTCCAGCTCCCCCGCAGGTCGCGGGCGCTGCGCGTCTTCGGCCTGGCCTGTCTCGCCTTCATCGTCTACGCGCAGTGGACGCAGATATCCCTCAACCCCGGCCCTCCACCAAGCCCACACTCCAACGCCCACGGCCTCTCGATCGAGCAACTTGAAAAAGACTTCGCGACGTGCGCCCGATTGCGCCACAAGCCCGCCGATCCGATCGGGCAAGGCCGGACGCGGAACGAGCGCTACGTCGACGGCCACCGGCCCACGCTCATCCGCAACGCGACCGTCTGGACGGGCGACCCGGCCGCGGACACGGGGAACTACACCTGGGTCACCGCCGACGTCCTCATCGAGCACGGCCTGATCAAGCAGGTGGCCGCGGCCATCCCCCCGTCCAGCCTACCGGGCGATGTCCTCGTCTACGACGCCCGGGGCCGGCCCCTGACGAGCGGCATCATCGACATGCACAGCCACGCCGGCGTGCACTCCCTCCCGACCCTCCACGGCAACGAGGACGTGAGCGAGCTCTCCAAAGACATCACGCCCTACGTCCGCTCCGTCGACGGCATCCAGCCGACGGACCGCCAGCTGCAGGTCATCAAGTCGGGCGGCGTGACGACCTCCCTCATCCTCCCGGGTTCCAGCAGCAACATCGGCGGTGAGGCCTTTGCCATCAAACACGCCGTCGGCACCGATGACGGAAGAAATGAGACGGGCGTGTACGACATGCTCGCCGACCCGGCGCGCGCGTGGAGGCACATGAAGATGGCCTGCGGCGAGAACGCGAAGCAGGTCCACGGCAAGGCCGGCGAGCGCGGACCGTATAGTCGGCTGGGCGAGAGCTGGGAGTTCCGCCGGGCGTTTGAGCGCGCGGCGAAGTTGAAGCGGGATCAGGAGGACTGGTGCCGGGCTGCTGAGGGGGGTATTGGCGAAGCGAAGACGTATCTGCCGTACGAGCTCGAGTGGGAGGCGCTCGTGGCCGTGCTCAGTGGCCAGGTCCATGTTCACGTGCACTGCTACACGATCAACGACCTCGAGGCGTTCGTCGACCACACGAACGAGTTTGGGTTTCCCGTCAGGGCGTTCCATCACGCGCACCAGACGTATCTCGTGCCGGAGGTGAGTGAATATCGTCACACGACTCGCTGAGACAACCACGAGAGGTTCAGTCGACGCCGACGCAGACATACTGACTGAATGTCAACAGATCCTCAAAAGAGCCTGGGGCGACGACCCCCCGGCCTCCGCCCTCTTCGCCGACAACATGTGGTACAAGGCCGAGGCGGCCCTCGGCTCCGAGCACGCCGGCAAGGTCCTCCACGACGCCGGCCTCGTGCCCATCTACGTCAGCGACAACCCCGTCCTCAACGCGCAGCACGTCGTCTTCGAGGCCGCCAAGGCCTACCGCTACGGCCTGCCGTACCACGCGGCGCTGGCGTCCGTCACCAGCGCGCCGGCCGAGCGCCTCGGTCTCGGCCTGCGCCTGGGCAAGGTCCGGCCGGGGTTTGATGCGGACGTCGTCGTGTGGGATAGCGATCCGTTGAGTGTCGGCGCGACGCCTGTCCAGGTGTGGATTGATGGCGTGGCGCAGTATGAGAAGCCGGTCGAGCTTAACAAGACCTTTGAAGGCACAATCGTTCCCGACGAGAGCCTTGGGGATATTGAAGAGGAGCTGGTAGATGTTGGCGGCGACGTCGTCTTCACGGGTATCTCGACAGTCCTCTTAGACATCGACTCCACCTCCCTCGCCTCCGACGGCAAGACCTACAACCTCGCCGTCTCCAACGGCAGGATAACCTGCCTCGGCCGCTGCGACAAGGAGCTTCAAGCAGCATCCTCCAAGTCAGCCGTCGTCCCTCTCAAGAGCGGCTACCTCACCCCCTCCTTCACCGCCTTCGGCTCGACCCTAGGTCTCAACGTGATCGAAACGGAGCGCGACACGGACAACGGCGCCGACGGCTCCCGCTTCAGCCGCGCCGCCGACGGCCTCGCGCTCGACAACGAGAAGCTCCGCGTCGCGCGGCGGTACGGCGTGGCGAGGGCCATCTCGGCGCCCAAGTTCGCCGGCATCAGCACGCACCACGGCACCAGCGCGGGCTTCCTCACGGGAGCGGGCACGGCGCTGGACCCGGGCGCCGTGTTCGCGAGGGACGCGGCGGTGCACTACACGCTCGACCTGTCTGCCAAGCGCGGCGCGGACGGGATTAGTTCGATGTCTGCTGCCGTGGGCGAGCTGAGGGACAAGCTCCTGCGGGCGGCGGCCTCCCTGGCGGCCGGGGAGAAGATCAGGCCCGAGGCTAGGTACTCCGAGAGCGCGTTCCTGCGCAGGGTCGTCGAGGGCGAGACGGCGCTGGCCGTCACGGTGCACAGCGCGGATACCATCGCGGCGCTGCTGGAGGTCAAGGCCGAGGTCGAAGAAGCCCTCGTCGAGGACAACACCGGGGCGGCCCGTATCCGGATGGTCATGGTCGGCGGCGCTGAGGCCCACCTGGTCGCGGACCACCTCGCAAGCGCCGGCGTCGGCGTCGTCCTCGCGCCGGCGCAGTCCTTCGCCGTGTCCTGGGACCAGCGCCGGGCCCTCACGGGCGCCCCGCTGACGAACGGCACCGCGGTCGACGTCCTCGTCGGCGCGGGCGTCGTGACCGCCATCGGGCTGGAGGAGGACTGGATCGTCCGGGACCTCGCCCTGCTCGCGGGCGTCGCGTACCAGAACGGCGGGGGCAGGATCAGCGAGAAGCAGGCCGTGGGGTTGATCAACGGCAACATCTACCACATGCTGGGGCTGGAGGCAGGCAGCGCGGAGACGGAGTTTGTGGTGTACGAGGGCAGTCCCTTCGAGATCGGGTCTAGGATCAAGGCCGTTGGCGGTTGAGAGGGGAGCTCGGAACTGTGGTCCGAGATAGTTAGGTCTGAGTCTGTTGTGTAGGGAGTTGCTTTGGCACATTAATCACGAAATCCCATGAGCGCCAACAATGTCCATATGTGGACTCCTAGTATGTCCCCAAGTAAGCTTTTGTGACGAAACGTTGTCTGGGTGTTGGTCCCTTGTTTCTCTCCCAGTCTGCTGTTAAACAGAAGCTTCCTATTTGGTGCTTTCCAGTCTACCAAGAATGAACCAATTTGAATCGTATTTAAAGAAGCAACGGGGTCAACCAACAGGTACGCCAAGGATGACAGGGACAGTAGCTTATCACACCAAATCGAGGTCTGGAGGCTCCCGAACAGAGCCCTAGTCAGGGAATGTCTTCGAAGTGGCCGGTCTAGTCATGTTGGCTCGTTGTCGCAAGCCACCCGCCGAGAACCTCGTTGCTTCTTCCGTGTTGATGCAGGGTCCTTGGAGAGCGATTGCTGCACGATCTGACGACCGTCGACGGTACCTGCATGAGAAGGCCGGACGAGATCTGCGCCCGCAGTCTTTACGTCAGCTTCGCGGGAGTGAGTCTCTGGCCCTATGTAGGCAGTTTCCCTTGGAGGAACTTCCACTGCAGTGCCAAAGCAACCTACACAGCCAAGACAGCCTGGCAGAATGGGTTACGATACTACCCTTGACTGCAGGATTGCACGACTCATCTGACCTTCTGGTTCGGATGAGTAAACAGACTCCAAGGACCAAGTCCTTCGTGCTAGTATTTGGTCATGGTCACGACTAACTGCCTAATCTGTCGCCCCCAAGATCAGCGCTCGATACCTGGTCGATTCGCATTCTCGTGTATGTACGCAAGCTCAGCTCGATCTAGCCCTGTTCCGTCCAAGGTTGCTGGCAGTGGGCCAGATAGCTGGATCCGGTCCTGGCTATCACACATAGCCACTCGGGCTGAAGTCCGGAGGGTCGTAACCGGAGATTTAGGAGTGCTTGGAATGAGAAAGCACAGTCAGCCGAGGCGAGGACATTGAATACCTGTAAACTAGGGTGTAATTGTGCCCGGGCAGTGTTCACAGAGAGGGGGTTTCGTCCTGAAGGCAACATACGGAATCTTGTCGATGCCCCCAACTCTGAACGCCACCCGTCGATCGCGATTGATTGACATCTGACCCAGATTCAAGACTGGCGCCTTATCTAGCACATGCGGGTGTCGATCCTTGCGATTGGAACCCTCTTAGGCCCGATGTTCTTGGAAAAGACACGTCCTTAGTATCCGTAAAGTTGGGTACCATGTCGTATTAACAGATGGGGCCCGGGAAACAACACGGAAAAGCCCCTGGCGTGGTTTTATGTGCCAAAGCTGAGGTGACTGCGGCGGAACGTCGGGGCAAAAGAAACCAGCCATATGAGAGGTGCTATAGTGGTATAGTAGAAGCAAAGTCTCTAGTATTGAGCTTATGGGGGGCAAACGGGGATCAATACCATAGCAAGCTGCCCCAGGGAGGAACTGGGGAGGACACAGACGAGGAGGGAGCGGAGGGGTTCTCGACATAGGTTCCAACGAAAGGCGAGGGGTCTCCGTGTTCGTGATCTTTCGGCAACGGTCCGTCCGTCCACAGTCAAATTTACAGTCGCCCCCACTGGGTCCATAAGCTGCGTGGGTCGCGGTCACGATCTTCTCCTCCCAAGGCGAAAATGGAGCGCCTCGCACAATCTATCGCCGAAGACTGTGCGCCTGATCTTCTCGGGGCCGGCCCGTTCAATCGCTTCAACTGGTGGGACTCTGTCAAGTGGATTCAGAACAACGAGATGGCATGCTTTTTTATTTCCCATCATAGACTCTGATGTTTTTCCGTCTCATTTTTATGCTTACATTGAAAGCTAAGGGCGTGTCTTGCATCCCCCAGCTATGTTTCTCGGTCTCGGTACGAACATACATGTGCCAAAGTGCGAAAGGTTTCACTTCGGAAACAAAGACTTGGGGGACCCCTCATCTATCTAGCTTCTTGGGGAGTCATTCGCCGGCGGGATAGAGTTACCGGTTCAGTATCCCGATTCCCCGGTGGCCCCCGGCCGGGGTGACCGCGGTCTCCGGACCGGGGAACGAGCGGGGCGCAATGCAACGGGCACAACAAGAGCCAACTGCCAAGTCTCTTCGGCGCGCTGAAGGAACATGGTTCTCGAGTCATAACCCCCGGAGGACACCCCGGAAAACCCCCGGGGTATTCAGCCGGTTCTGCGCCTGGCCAGGGAACTTCTGGTCGCGACACGACCAGGGGACCGTTGAGTCGCAGATAACCACTCCCACCCCCTTGCAGCAGCATTTTTGGACTTTTGTATGCACTATCCTGTTTTATGATGGTAACAGCGGACCAGACCACGGCGCGATGGGAGGCAGAGCATAGGGGGGGATCAGTGGGCGGCCTGGCCTTGTCCTGGCAAGAAATCCAACGTTGCTTTGCGGTCGAGAGGGCGTTGCTACCTAGAGCACGACCATCCTCTCGATATCGCGATGAGGAGTTGAGCTGCTACTACTCGAACAACGGCGATACATATTCCACGACAGGTCCGGCGATGAGATCCCACCGGCATTGATAGCCCTGCAGCAGTTTCGTCCCACCGGTCCGACAGAACCTTCCCCCCCCCCCCGCGCCCGCGCCGAGTCGCAGCGCCGATTGAGCTTTCATCGAAGAAAAGCGAACGACTTCTCGACGATTGATCTGGGGGCCACGCGAAAAGCGCCCCCCGCCAACGCCAGCCCGCCATGGTGACGATGAACCATGACTACTCCAAGGGCCAGATGATCGGCCTGGCCATCGGGTTCATGATCATCCCGACAGTCTTCTACGGGCTCCGGATCTGGGCGAAGCTGCTCGTCAAGCGCTTCGCCTGGGACGACTACCTCACGGGAGCGGCGCTCTTGGTCGGCATCACTTGCTGCAGCTTGCAGCTGGCCAGTAAGTCCGCGACATCTGCCGCGTTACGCTAGACTTCATACAGCCTCTGACCCTTCCGAGTAGCTGCACTCCATGGCCATCTAGGACAGCATCAGCCTCAGTTCCCGGACGGGTCGCCGATTATGGATGATCCTGGACTGATCTTCTTCGAAGAGGTGAGTCTATTCGGTGCTGTAGCCACCGATGGCGAAGCTGACAACGAGCAACAAAGACCAAGTTCGCTCTGAACATGATATCCATCCTCGGCCTCGGCCTGGTCAAGTCCTCCATCCTCGTGCTGTACTACACCATCTTCCCGAGCCGCACCTTCCAGCGCGTCGTCTACGGCACGCTCGCGTTCGTCATCGGGTGGACGGTCAGCTTCTTCTTCTCGCACCTCTTCACGTGCTACCCCATCACCGTCTTCATCGAGCCGTACTACAACAACTCGTGCGTGGACACGGTGCCCATGTTCCTCGCGCTGCTGTTCACGGACGTCATCGCCGACTTTGTCATCCTCATCCTGCCGATACCGATGGTGCTGAGGGTGCAGCTGCCGCTCAAGAAGAAGCTCGCCGTCATGGGGATGCTGGGTTTGGGTGCTGCGTAAGTGTCGAGACACAACTCCCTACGGCAGTCTTACCTGATTGCTAACTTGCCTTCCAGAGTGTGCGCCGTCAGTGTGACGAGAGTGGTTGCAACGTTTGCCATTGCCGAAGAGTACATTAAGCACCCGAACGACGTTATTTGTGAGTACCGCAACCGAGTTCTGAGCGAGCATTTGATATCCTAACTTTGCCACAGACTATACGGCCCCGGTCTTCTTCTGGACCAACATCGAGCTGTCCCTCGCCATCGTCTGCGCCTGCCTCCCGACCCTCCGCCCCATCTGGATGCACTTCTTCCCCAAACCCATGACGACGACCAGCGCCTCGTACGACTACGGTTCTTCGAGACGTATAGGAGGCACGAAAGCCAGCGCGAGGACCCCGTACCAGGAGCTGGACGAGCTGGAGCTGACTCGCGCCGTCGGGGACACGCGGTCAGTGTCGCCGGAGGAAAGAGTGATCATCAGGGAGACGACGATACACCAGACGATAGAGCCGTCGGACAGCTCGAGCACGGCGAACCTGAGAAACAACGCCGTTGGCTTATAGATGGGTTCATTCACGCTGGAAATATCAGGAGTTGGGGTTGGAGTTCCGTGTTGCAACGAAAAAAAGGTCCTGGTCCACGGGCTATGGCTTCTTTGCGCCGGTTGACGACGGTTTGGAAAGTTTGGTAGAATTGTTTCTATACCCTAATTCGCATTGTTTTTGATGGTCACTGGACTTAACCGACGATACTTTCCCCAGCTTCGAACATTTACTTGCAGAATCTTCAATTAGTTCATGTCACAACAACTACCTGCATAATGCATCTAGGGCCCTAGGGCCCCGAAAACGCCCGGTAGGTCCAACCCAAATTTCGGGTCCGAAGCACAAAAGTTCCGTTGGTGATTCCAGAAGCCAGGGAGCGGTCGCAGATTTTAGCCGCATTGACAGAAGACATAGTTAGTCCAGGTGAGCTATATCGCTCCAGACGCGCCAACGCGGCGTCGAACCCCATAAACGAATTGAGCAGACGACAGACTTCGTAAAAGGATTACGTGGTTGAAATAACCTCGGAACCGGCCGTCGCGGGGGCGGGTCTGAAAGAAAGAGAGACGTCTTTGGAGGCCCCTCTCGTCAACGATTGTTGGCCTCCCTCGAAACAAGACTTCCGCGATGCCAGCTTCATTATCGATTATGCTACAAGGTTGGCCCCTGGGAAAGGTCCCCGCAAAAGGCGCAGGGGGTGCTGGTTCGCGTTGCATTTTCGCAATTTCGCGGATCGGGGTCCGGTTGGTTGGGGGCTTGTGTGCACCGAAGAACTTCCGAGTCCTCATACGAGCGACTTATTTACAAGGAAAGAAGAGAGTGAGGGGCTATTATCTGCAAGCACGGAGATACAACTGTATCATCAAGGATGGGGAAGAATCCCCCCATCTCACGGTTGGTGGCAAGCCGAGGCCTTACGACATGGTGTTGGCTGAGCCACAACCGCACCCTGCTGCATTCTACCTTGGCAGGGCCAGGGAATCTTTGTGCTAGGGCTTGTCCGCATCGGGTTGCCGATGTCCGGTGAGGCCATGTTCTGGAGCCGTGGAGACGATATGCCCATACCTTCCTCGATGAGTGATAGACGAGAGGCAAGGCGGCAAGGTCGGCTACCCGGTGGGAGGCCCTTTAAGAGCGCAATGCGGTCCTGTTCATGCACGGGCATCCTTGGCTGTCACTGCTTCTCACGGATGTTCCCTTGACGTTGCAATCCCCGGACAACGACAGACACCATGAGACAATTCCTGCTCGTCGGGCTGCAGTTCCTCAGCATGGTGGCAGCAGCTGCCATCGACATCAGCCCGCGTGCCGTGGCTGATGACTTGCAGAGGTTGTTGGTTTCTAACTCGTCAGTTGGGGTCGAGGTGCGGACGCGTTGGAGCGACTCCAACCTCCCCATCCCGTCCGTTGTCGTGAGCCCCACGAGCGAACAGGACCTGAGCACAGTGGTATGTCGATCTTTATATTCCTAGGCCGCGACATGTAGACCCGTTGTCCGTGCTAACGCCATCTCTCCCGCACAGGTCAAGTACTGCACCAAGTACGGCATCCCCTTCCTTCCCCAGAATGGTGGTAACGGCTGGGCCGCCGGACAGTTCAACCTGGGCAGCACCGGCGTCCTCATCAACCTCTCCGGCCTGAACAAGGTCACCATCAGCGAAGACAAGAAGACGGCCACCATCGGAGGCGGAGCCATCATCGGGGAGGTCATCGCTGCTGCCGATGCCGCGGGTGTTCTCGTCCAGACTGGTAACTGCAACTGCGTTGGCGCCCTCGGCGCGGCCCTGGGCGGCGGCTACGGCAACATCATGGGCGAGCACGGCTTCGCCGTCGACAACATCCTCTCGCTGCGCGTCGTCACCGCCACCGGCAAGATCGTCACCGTCTCCAAGGACTGCAACCCGGACATGTTCTGGGCCCTCCGCGGCGCGGCGCCCAACTTCGGCATCGTCGTGTCGGCGACCGTGAACGCGTGGCCGACTGAGGACCGCACCTCCCTGATCCTGTCCCTCACCTTCGATCCCTCCAAGGTCGCCGACGTCGCCCAGGCCATCAACGACCTCCCCCTGCTCCCCGAGCAGGTCGTCTACCTCGTCCTGACCAACTCCGGCGACGCGAACAACACCCCCATGGTCCTCGTCACCGGCTTCCTCCGCGGCGGCACGGAGAAGAGCGCCCGCGTCGCATACAAGCCCCTGTTCGACCTCGGTCCCCTCACCAACTCGAGCGTCGTGACCCCTTACCAGGAGTGGAACGCCGCCAACGACCCCTTCTGCGGCCGCGGCGGCCGCAAGCCGGCCTTCAGCACCACCATCAACGAGATGAAGGCCGAGACGTGGCCCGAGATCTGGTCGCTGTACGAGAGCTTCCAGGGCAAGGCCACGGCCCAAAACTCGGCCGTGCTCATCGAGCGCTACAACCTGACGACCGCGCGGTCCGTCCCCCGCGGCTCCGCCGCCATGCAGGACGAGCTCCGGCACGAGGCCTTCGCGCAGGCGATCGTCATTCCGTGGTACGAGGACGCCTCGCTCGACGCTGAGGCCGAGGCGTTCGGATCCCGGGTCCGAGACATCTGGAGCTTCTCTGCCAGCGCGACCGTCAACCCCACGTAAGTCCCGATTCTTCAATGATCAACCATAACACTTGAACTGACTGGCGGATTTCTAGGTACGCCAACTTTGCCCGCGGCGACGAGGAGCTGGTGGCCATCTACGGCTCCAGCCTGGACAAGCTGAGAGCCTTGAAGAAGAAGTACGACCCCAAGGGGGTGTTTGGCCAGTGGTTCAAGATCCAGTAATGCTGCGACAGCGACTTGGTGTTTGATATGTCACAAACCAAAGATCAAGTATCCCAGTGATGAGAACGTCTGAGATAGCAATAATCTTAAATTTAATGGATTGATCACTCTTCCGTAAGCGTGATGTCGCAGCGCTTTCTCTTGGGTGAAAGTAATACATAGTCCACCATGTCCATGCTATCCCTTGGCATCTTTGAGCTAATCCTTGCGCCCCGACAATGCTTGAAAAACAAGGCAGATGCGAGCCGCAGTTCCATCATGGCCAGATGCTGGCCGATGCACACTCTTGCTCCGCCGCCAAGCGCGATGATGGCTTGGCGCTGCTTCAACGAGACCTTGCTGGCGTCAAGATAGCGGCCGGCGTCAAATCTGTACAGGAATGTTAGCACGTAGCAGGTAGACTCCATTGAAGAGATGAACGTACTTATGAGGATCCGGAAAGATCTTCGCGTCCCGGTGAAGAGTGTACGTTGGGCTGTAGATCACGGTTCCAGCCGGTATAATGTAAGACGACAGAGTGACTCCTTCCCGAGGAACGCGCCGCGGTAGGGAGGATGGCACCGCGGCATACAACCGCAGCGTCTCCTCAATCACGGCACCGAGAACAGGACACTCTTCCAGCGCCTTGTCGTCAAACTCGTCACCCAGGCCGGCAACCTCTTCTTCGAGCATGTGTTGCAGGTTCTCTTGTCTCAAAACGGACCAAATCAGGTACGTCAATACGGCCGCGGTGGTGTCGGAGCCCGCAACCATCATGCTGGCCGCTTCTACCTGCACAGTTTCGTCGCTGAGCCACGGCCGCCCGTCCTTCTCGCAGTCACTGATCATTTCCCTGAATATACTCCGTTTGTTGTCCTCCTGCATCGATAGCTTCTCGACGCCGTCTTTTCCAGCGGCGCTGACTTGGTCCAGGCAGCGGGAAAGCGTCTGGAACGAGGATTTGGGGATGAGCCGGAAGATGAAGTGAAGAAACGGGAGCTCGCTCTTGAACACTGCCCCTAGCAGCGCGGTCTCAATGGCCTTCATGTACAAATTGCTCTGTGGGTCGGGTGAGGTCAGCACACGGAAAATGTCTCTGGGATACTGCGTAAAACGTACCCTTCCAAGCTCCAACATGCCAAAGGACTGCCCAAAGGAAAGTTGACTGATGATATCAGCAGTCATCAGAGTCCACCACTTGTGCGTGTTAGCCGAGCCCCTCAACGCCTCCTCCCGGATCTTCGAGATCGCCAGCTCCGCATTGCGCCGGATCTCGGGTTCCCAGTTCCGGCGGAGCGACGGCAGCGTGAAAGACCGCTGCAGCAGCTTCCGCCGCTCCCTGGCCTCGTCGCGGTCGGCGAGGAACGAGAGCGGGAGCGCCGGCAGCTTCTCGGCGACGTCGCCGACCCACTGGGCCTTCTCGAAGCCGCCGCCCATCTTGTACACTCGGGCGACGGACTCGAGATCGACGCACGAGATCTCGTTCGGCGCGACCCTGACGACGCTTCCGTACTGCTGGTGGAGGTCGTAGATGTACTTCATGCGGGTTCCCGTCAGGCGGCTTGCCTTGAGTCTCCATCGGCAGAAGCGGGTGTGCCATGGGCCTGGGACGTGGTTGAGCGGGCAACGAAGACCAGTCCACATGAGCTGCAGTTCGTATGAGCGTTTTCAAAGATCTGGGATAAGTGGGTTCCATAGAGGTTACCTGGAGTATAATGAACAACGCAACTGAGCCAACGCAGCCGATGAGGCCATAATGTTGAGGAACAGCGCTGTAGGTTCCGATTTTGATTTCCATTGTAGGTTGAATGGGCGAGCACTCGAGGAGTTCATCTATATAACAAAAGAGGAGGTAGACGCAAGGGGCGGCGACTTATACTTGTGATATTCGTGACATATCGCACAACCAACCCCCACAACAGTCCTGAGAATCTGCGTGTGGCCCAACAGGGCTGACTGAAGTCACAGATCTTGCGCCTCCAACTTGCATAATGTTGCAAACACGTCTGCGTGGACCGGCCCGCTCCTGGTTGCTAATGATGGGAAATACTCTTTAACGGGAATAGTGCCATGCAAGAAGGCAAACAAACTGACGATGAGGAGATGCAAGAGCAGGCCCCCACGCCCCCTGGCCAACGTCCAGGATCGACAAACACGATGGGCTGCAGGCAAACACATTAAGCATCTTCACCTGTTGGGCATGATTCCCGTAAGCGCTCAACGATATGCAACGTGTCCGCCTAAGCTGAAGAATTAGGTTGTAATTTAACGCGAGGCGCATGGGGCGCATGCCACCGGTGAGACCCGGATTGCGAGACAGGGGGCTAAGGTCCGTCAATTAGCTGATTTGACGCCTTGCTGGAGTTCTCCAGGAATGGTTCGTTCTGATCGTGATTTGTGCTGAACGGCTGAAGAGCGGCTGAAACAAACTTCCATCCCCTCACCAGACTGTCAAGTCATTACGCACAGGCTGATTACGAATACCTGCAGACTTCGAAATGGACACTTCCCCAACACGCGAAATATGCAGCTAGCAGGTGGTATCGACAACAAGGCGTTGTGTGATTGCCATAACCATAGGTAACAGGAACTGGGTGATGTCACGAGGCTGTCAGAGGCATTTAGGCGTAGTTACCGAAGCGTAAGTGACCTGCGATTTTGAAGAGAAATATGAACTAGAGTGTGAGTTTGGATGGCTTTTGAAAACAACTACCCGCTTTCGCTGCAAATCAGCGATTGAGGATTGAGGAAAGAGAGCGCTGAGTGCTTCAGAGAACGAGCCAGGGACGTGGATTAACTTTGAATGAGTCTGAGTATTTTGAAGCCTATATGGAAAATTCAAGAGAACCGTAACATAAGCTTTGCTGAAATAATTGCAAGTCTCCGTAGAATACGTAGCAGCATCCGGAGGAGCTAGCAATGGTCACTTAGGCTCTCACAAGGACAGTGGAATCAGTCGGCCGAAGAAGTGGAAGCTTTCATTCACATTAAGGGCGTCAATTAAGATGTAACCGGGGAGCCTTCCACTAGATCCCGACATCATTTACAGGAATCCTTTGGGTTTTTCGCGGATGTGTCACAGGCTGAGCCGGCCGCAGTTGGCAGCGTCGTCGACGGGATTCGGAGGAACATCCAATGGCCGTAAAGTATAAATGTCGTCCGAGAAACAAATCGACTTCGATTTCAAAGCAGGTAGCCTTCCAACAAACATGAACCTCCGTTTCTTGTTTGTGGGGTAGCTGCGCTGGTAAAGTCAATGGCACGCACATGTCTGACCTCGGACGACTCGCGGGTTGCATGATGCACCGAAGGCGAGAAGAAGAAGCTTTGTTCATTATACGCAGACGGGAACGACCTCAGAGTCTGGAGCCGACCGGCGGGAATTGCAGCCCAGGTCACCGGTCCGGGAAATGGACAGCCGGAGAGGAGAAGCCGTGGGTGCGGGGCCGTGCTCCGTCGGTGGGCGGGGCCTAAACCCTCCGATGGGCGGAGATCCGAAAACCCCGAGGCCCCGATGGCCGTCGACCAATGCGGTTTCACAGGTCAGACGAATGACGCAAACGACCAGAGCCGATGTACCCCTCCTTGCCCTCCCTCCCTCTCTTCCCTGAACGCGGGGATAAGCTGGGCGGGAAGCTGGCCATAGCTGCTCTCACGGTGGTGGTAGCTTTCGCAAGCTTCTCAGCACCGAGAGGTCACCTCAATCCCGTAGCCCTTCCAATGCGAAACAATGTCGACTTCTCGAGCGGGAATGGCATCAGACTTTATTGCGGAAGCTCCCATCCCTCTTCTGGAGGGCCGAGCCAGGGGCCTGGAACGTTTCTTCAGCTCGCATCGAACACGGAAGGCAGCGCGCAACCGTCTGGCGTTTACTCCGGCTCGCCCGGAGACAAGCGTCCCATTGGAGGCGGATAGGCGGGGAGAGAGTTTCACGTCGCCTCTGTTGTCCGATCACCTTGACGTCAGCTGACGAGTACATCTCCAGCTGTTGGCGTACTCACAATGACTGCCTGTCTTCAGTGCTTGGGCGTTGTTGGCTGAGGTAATGATTTACGCGTATTGTCTCCCTTTGTCCGTCTCCAACAAAAAGGTACCCTTATCTGCCTCCCTGTGACCGGAGAATTGCTTTCCTCCCCGACTAGAGTCTCTCTTATCAACCTTTTTTCTTCCCATTGAAGAGAGGTAATCATATTAAGCATATTTGGGAAATTTGTTCTGGAACACGATCTAAACAATGAAGGCTGTCGCCGCTCTATCCTGCGTGGCCGTGGCCAACGCGTTCATCCTCCCAGACCCCGAGATCTTCGAGCAGGCCGCCTTGAAGAATGACCAGGGCTCCTGGTGGGACCGCGTCCCCTCCAAGGACTCCATCGTGAACACGGTCGAGGACGGCATCGACTCGCTCTCCTCCCACATCCAGAGCGCGCTGCACTCGGTTCACGAGGCCGTCGACGACGCCGAGAGCCGGTTCGAGCACCTCGTCGACGAGGAGATCTTCAACAACGACCCGGACACGACGTCCGACAAGACTATTTACGATCTCATCTCCGAGAGCGAGTACACCACCGCCTTCGCCAAGCTCGTCAACGACTACGACGACATCGTCGACGTCCTCAAGAGCACCAAGGCGAACCACACTCTCTTCGTGCCAACCAATCGCGCCTTCGAGCACATCCCCAAGCACAAGAAGCCCGGAAAGGACGTCATCGAGGCCATCCTCAAGTATCATGTCGGTATCGGTGATTACGATGCCAAGAGGGTCCTGCGTACCCACACCCTGCCCACGCTGCTGAATGAGCCCTGGCTCGGCGACAAGCCGCAGCGTCTCCGCACGAGCGTCGGCCTCGGAGGTGTTCGCATCAACTTCTACGCCAGAGTCGTCGCCGTGAACATCGTAAGTCCAAACTACTAAGGTCCAACGATCGTCAGATTGCATTGATACTCACAATCATTGAACCAGCGCGCTAAGAACGGCATTATCCACGCTGTCAACAGCCTCATCATCCCTCCTCCCCTCGTCGGCCGCGAGCTCACCCTCCTCCCGAGCCAGTTCTCGACCCTCCTCCTCGCCTACGAGAAGACCGACTTCGTCAAGTACATCCACGGCGTCAAGTCGACCGGCACCACCGTCTTCGCGCCCTCCAACAACGCCTTCGCCCGCCTGGGCCCGAAGGCCAATGCCTTCCTCTTCAACTCCCCGACGGGTCTGAAGTTCCTCAAGGCTCTGCTCAAGTACCAGATCGTCGCCAACACCACCCTCTACAGCGACGCCATCTACCGCCCCGACGATAATAAGAAGGACGTGAACTTGATGGAGCACTACCACGTCGACCTGCCGACGCTGCTCTGCGGCAAGAACATCGCCGTCGACGTCGCGACCTGGCACGGCTGGACTAGGGTCAAGCTGAACGGGTACATCCCCATCGTCGTTGCTGATGGCATTGCCAAGAACGGCGTCATCCACGTCCCCGGCCGCGTCCCGATCCCGCCCCACAAGCACAAGGTCGACAATGTCGATGGAGAGATCAGCGTCGAGGAGCTCAAGGAGAGGTTGGCTGACTACGTCGATGAGAAGAAGAAGGGTCCTGAGTTGTCTGCTGAGCTCTAAGCGCGGCAAGCGTTCCCAGACACTGGCCTTGTGCGAAGACAAAGCTGGTGTACAGTACCCGTAATGCCGCGTGATGGAAGCGGGAAAGGTGTGATGTAGGATATATGTGATCCAACTCGAAGAAATAAAAGTCATTCCCTTACGATGCTATTCATATCTATGCATGCCGCGCAGTCTGATTCTCTGCAGGTGTGTTACACATACAGCCTTCAAGATCGTTACTCGTCCAACACACTATGATGTAAGAGCCTGATATAGCCGTCTCTATTCATTGATATTTCGTCAGTTGTCAGGAACGACAATTCTTGACGCGCATGACATGCTCCGCCTCACCCTACTTTTTCCAAGTTTTCGCGAAGCTGTCAGTTCGTGAAGCTACAGCTTGACTCTGGCGGCCATCTTCATCATCACTTGTGTCATGACCGTTGACCGCGCCACCGCCATCGAGGGCCGGTGTACACGGGGGCGCGGTTAAGGCATGGAATCATCTCGCGGGCAATGACTAGTACCTCACGATATTTACACAATGGCCAGCCAACCAACCGTCCGGCGTCTTCCACGACCAAGCCTCCTCCCCAAGTCGACGATCCAACAGTCAGGCTAGAGCTGCAAGCCGTCGGAGCAGATGAAACATAAGACATCCTGGTCTCGCAGTAGCGCCAGGCTTGGGTGTACTCGCTAAACCATCCCAAGCATATTCCCGACTTCAGCCCTAATCCGAGGTCGTGCAGCAACGCATTCCCGCACGCCCATACCCCTTGCTTCACTGGACCCTGAAGGAGCGGTAAGGTCGGTTATCTGATTCCTCAAATGCCGGTAAGGCTGGCAAAGCTTTGCCTCTTCTGGCTGTATCTTTCGAGGTGCGATGCAGGCTGCGATGCAGATAGCCTCCGAGTCTTTTTAATTTCACCCAGCAACAATGTGCAAGTTTTCTCTACCTCTCGTCTTCCCCCGAGCTAACATTAGCTCCTAAGTAAACTTGCAGGATTCTGGCATGGCGCGCCAGCCCTCCCGTCCAACCACTCCATCCCGAAAACGCCATGCCGGACTCCTTAGCATCTAAGCTTAGAGCGAGTTGTGGCTCAGCTTCACCAGGCCGCATCCCAACTGGCGTCCCTCGAAGGTGGCGCGTTGGGCACGGACGTCAGCTGAAGACGGACCAGCAACGCCATCTGTTAGACAACAAGCCCGGCACGCCCTCATTGGCGGTTAACCGGGGCATTGATTTCTTGCTACTGCGACAGGAATAATACTAACAGGCGCAGACGTGGCCCCATATGCGTTCGAGCGCGCGGCCTCCCTGTGCTGCCCGTAGCCTGCTTGAGGCTGGGTCACACCGAAGGGGAGGATAGCAGCTTTCGAGAGCCTCCTTGGCCCACACCGTCCGCCTGTCTCACCGCGAGCGCAGGCTCCGACGAGAACAAACTAGCGGCAGGGGGTGGACGGGAGTCGTTGCATGCACTAAGACCCAGCCGGACGGGACGGAGGATGTGGAAAAGAAGGGGAGCTAGTTCTTTAAATGCCGTGCTTTGGTGCCTCAAAAGATGATCATCTCCCTTTTCTCGCGAGGATACTCTCTACGGACCTCGAAAAAAGAGACCTTTCAGCGAAAACCTCGGCCTGATCGTCAACGGCGGAGGACGACAGCGGCCCGCAGCAAAGATGTTTCAACCTCCGCCAGCAGACCAGTCGACCTTCGAGTCACAGGCGCAGTACAACCTCCAAGCGACGACCGACGACGTCGAAGAAGAGCACATCCTGGTGGCGGAGAAGAACCAGCAGCATTACCACCAGCAACAACAGGCCTACCACGCGGTCGAGATCACGAAGAGGCCAAACTACAGACCGAAGCCGCTGCGATGGCCGTTCATCGCGACCATCATCGTGCTGCTCTCGGTGCTCATGATACTCGTCGTCGTCGCGCGGACGACGATGCCCAACTCCGACAGCACGGCGAGGATCGAGCCGCGGGACCTGTTGTTGGAGTATCGCCAGGATAATGGGAGCTCTGCCGGAGAGCCTCCCGCGCGGACGACGGAGCCGAGCCCGACCTTGTCGCAGGAGGCACTGGTAACGTTGACGAGCGGAGGAGGAGCAAACACGCCCTCGCAGGTGATCGTCCCGTCTAGCACCGCCGATCTCCCGAAGACTGAGCCTCAAGCTCCTACGTCCACCACGGACAGGTTAGAACCGACGTCGGCCGCGCCTTTGACTCCTCAGACGTTGCCATCGTCGGCACTGCCATCTGTGAAGGAGGAGGACAAATTGACCACGACTGAAAAGCTCGTGACCACGAGCGATGTTGCGACTGGAACAGCGGAAAGGGTCGTGTCTTCGACGCACGTTCAGTCCGAGAGGATCTCTTCGAGCTTCGAGGCATCAAGCGCACCAATTCTCGAACCAAAGACTTCTAGCAGGCCGACCGTCTCCGAGTCGATTGAACGAACACAAACTACATCGGTCACCGAGAAGACTTCGGTCAGGGACACGACCTCTGCAAGAGATACGACGTCTGCCAGGGAAACGACATCTGCGAGGGAGACCATCCCTTCGACCGCCGAGAAAGACACTACCTCCAAGACCGATATCCAAACATTAACAACGTCGGGGCTGGACAACATGCGCGTAAAGATCGACTCGACGTCCAAGTCGTCGGCAGATTCTCCCAAGACGACGGAGGTGACATCGACTGAAGACCTCTCAGGTCAGCGCAAAGCTCCATCAGTCATCACGACAACTATTTCGCAGTCCCGCAACACTTCCCCTTTGCCTACTCCAACTCGCAGCGACGAGATATACTCCATCAGCGTCATCACGTATACGTCCACCTTCACCAGGCCTGGATCTACACTCACCTACTCAACTAATTCGGTATCCAACATTACCTCCACGTCGTCGACAGTCATCAGGACCACCATGCCAGATTCCACTAGCTCGTCATTAATCACGAAAACCATCACGACCAGCACACCCAAGACCATCACGCGAAGCGCATCGGTCAGCTACTCCATGTCTACGATGACCGTCCCCGAAACGACGGAGACAAGGACGAACACCATCTCCGACGACGATACAACATTCTTCGAGACGACGACCAAGACCGTGGGCCGGATCACGGTATCCTCGGAACCCGTCACCCTGCCGGGCGAGGTCCAGACCACATACGAGCAGGTGGAGCAGACGGTGGTCCAAACCTCGGCGTTCATCCTGCCGGGCACGGTCAGCGAGTACACCTCCCCCGTCGTCAACATCATCCCCACCACGATCGCCACGGTCGCGACGACGGCCCAGCCCGGCCAGATATACGTCGAAGTCGGAACGACCGAGATCACCAGGACCTACACGATACCGGGCGGCAACCGCGACAGCCCGAGCCAGCCGCCCGCCATCCAGGTCGTGACCAGCGTCATCGACGGCAAGGTGGAGACCGTCGTCGACAAGGGAAAGCCCGAGACCATCGTCACCAACGACGGCGGCGTCTACACCATCGCCTACACCCCGACGCCCGAAATGAGAATCACACGCGAGGGAGGGCAGGAGACGCAGATGGTGATCACCGTGACGCCGTCCCTGGAAGTCGCTAATGTTGCCGTCCCGACCACCATCGACGGCACGCCGACTGTGGTGGTGATACCCCAGACTCTCGGCACGGTCGCGCCTGGTGCTTTCAAGGAGGTTCCCACGACAATTGACGGCAAGGCGACGGTGGTCAACGTTCCCCTAACTCCCGAGGCGGTCCTCCTCGCCGTACAGACTACCATCGACGGAACCCCTACGGTACTACTTGTCCAGTCGACGCCGACGGCTGCTGGGTTTAGCCCGATATCCTTGACCGTGGTATCCCAAGTGGGCGGCAGCACCGGTGTTTTCACCACGACCGACGCACCAGAGACGATTAAGACCATGATCGACGGCAAGGAGACGACGATAGTCCGGACGCCCGAGCCCCGCACCTTCACTTCCGTCTCCGGCGGAACAAAGTCGACAATGACCATCGTCACCACTCCGACCGGCACGATGCCGCTCTCGTTCACCGTGATCACGTCGGTCGGAGGGACTCTTAGCACTATCATGTCGACGCCGAAGCCAACGACGTTTACGACCTCGATCTCGGGTAAGCTTCGAACCATCACATCGACACCCAAGCCCACCACCCGCGTCTCGACGAGGAAGCCCTCGACCGTCGTCATGACGTCCACCTCAACGCCCACAGTCACCGGCAGCCCCGACATCATCATAACCGCGGTCGAGAAATTCTCCTTCACTGGCGCCGACTACTTCGTCGGCAAATTCCTCCCCGTGATCCTCGCGGTTATGATCGCCGTGCCCCTCAGAGTCATCGACCTCAACGCGAAGCTCTATCAGCCCTTCTACGCCCTGGCGCAGGACGGCGGCGCCCTGGGACGGAACAGCATGACCCTCCAGTTCGACGGCCTCAAGGGCTTCCTCGCGCCCTTCGAGGTCTTGGGCCAGGGTCATCCGGTCCCCTTCATCACCACGCTCATGATATGGTGCTCTTCCATGCTGGCGCCCCTGGCGACCGAGGCCATCGGCATGAAGCTCCACGGCAGCTGCAAGATCAGCGCCATCGAAGGGTGCGGCATCGCGCTCGGCGTCTCGAAGGCGTCCGCCCACGCCCTCGTCGCGCTCCTCGCCCTCATCATCATCTTCCTCCTCGTCCTGCTCTACTTCCTCCGCAACTTTGACACGGGGCTGCACGCCAACCCCTGGAGCATAGCGGGCATATCGTCGCTGGCGCGCAACGCCGGCATCCGGTCGCACCACCTCGACTTCAAGGCCAGCAAGCGGGCCATGGCCGAGAAGCGGTACGCGTTCGGGTACTTCCGGAACGGCCAGGGCCGCGATGAGTACGGCATCGTGCAACGCGACGACGATGACGCGCGCGGTCTGCATGACGGTGCGGCGGCGTCGGGGGCGCTGCCCGTCGACGACGAGCTCACCGGCGAGCACCAGCAGGCTCCGCGGCCGAAGCTGCGCAAGCCGGTGCCCTTCATCGCGCTCACCTTCTGGTGGCGGCTTCTGTTCATACTCTTTCTGACTGCATTGTTCATCATCATCATGTACTACCACGTCACCTTGCATACGCGCACCTCGTTCAAAGACTTCATGGACAGCCAGACGTTCGGAGTCCGATTCTTTTTCGCGGCGTTGGGCGTCACCATCATTTTCTGCTGGGAGTCCATCTTCGTCAGTAAGTCTCAAAATCTGCCATCACTGACCTTCGTGACCTGTCGCTGACGATAAAACCACACAGGCATCGCAATCATCAGCCCCTACCACCGAATGGGCCGCCGCTCCCAGCCCCCTGAGCGCTCCATTCTCCTCACCCGCCCGACCAACGGCTTCTACGGCATCTACGCCGCCGTCAAGGACGGCAACGTCGTCCTCATGCTGGCGGCCTTCATGTCGATCCTCGCCGAGTTCCTGCCGATCCTCTTCGCCAACGTTCCGTACAACCTCACGCAGACTCTGACGTCGCACAACGTCTGCGCGCGCGTCAGCCTCACCATCCTCGCGCTCATGCTCGCCACCGTCGTCGCGAGCCTGTTCATCCGGTGGCCCGAGATGCCCGTCGACCCGCGCAGCATCGCGGGCGCCATGTACTACCTCAACGAGAGCCGCATGCTCGAGGACTTTGAGGGCCTGTCGAAGCTGGACTCCGGGGAGAGGGAGAGGAAGGTGAGGGAGCTCGGGAGGAGGTACTTTTACGGGAGCATCGCGGGCACCCACGGGAAGAGGATGGGCGTCGAGTCGGTCGAGGGCGTGGAGGACACGGCGTACACGGGGGCCGATTGGTTCCAGGTCCCCGAGCAGCGACGGGAGGAAGAGCACGAGGTGGTTGACGACGAGCCGAGGCGAGATTTGAGCGGACATCGGTACGAACCGTACCGGCAGCCTCGGCCGCTKGGGGAGCACCCGCCGCAGCTTTACTTACCGAATGAGCAACAGGACGGGCAGACGCATGTGTTGCTGGACCCCTTTAGGGATCCGGAACCTCAGCAGGACGGAGCGCAGGAGTTGCATGTAGAGCAGGAGCAGGGGCAGGCGCATCATGAACTGCAGTCTGGTGAAAGCGAGCAGACCTCAGAGACCGAGGCAAGGGAGGGGACACAGGGAATACAGGGAGAGCATGTCATTCCACCTGGCCAGCCAGGGCATGTTGACGGGGGATTTATTTGATGATATCCACGTGTAATTAGACACCAAATATGTAGATTGAAGATTAATAGGATCGATCCTGCTAAAACACCACCACTGGAACATTATCACTCCAAAAATGGACGAGCAGCCCTTGTATGCGTTTACATACCACCCCGTTTGGTAATGTCAATTCTATGTATTACCACCAGCTGCATTCAATCACAGTTCTTGTCCACTAGAAGACAAAGAAAAGGGACATCACAGTGGGTATTAATGGTATTATTAGAGTTAAAGATGATTCTGTTGGTACATGAAGAGC
Source organism: Colletotrichum magnum (assembly GCA_022457145.1). Taxonomy (NCBI): domain Eukaryota; kingdom Fungi; phylum Ascomycota; class Sordariomycetes; order Glomerellales; family Glomerellaceae; genus Colletotrichum; species Colletotrichum magnum. Next base: position 49,218 of record JAJHHK010000133.1, read on the forward strand.
ATTTCAAACGTCAAGAACAGTTCGAACCCATCAGAAAGATGACTTTTGAACGTTTTCAGACAAAGGAAAGATCAGTTGTCGCTGGCATTGCCAGACTGTGTGTGGTGTCACCTCGACCGAAGTCACCCTGCATCCGCATCCCACGTTCGCTTACCGGGCAGACTTGAGCTTGGAGATCTCCTTGCTGAAGCTGGCGTACTTGCCCTCGTGGACGTTGTTGATGTGGTTCAGGACGCGGGGGAAGACGTCCTGGTGGGCGGTGGAGCTCATCCAGGCGTCGAGGTGGCCGCGGCCCTCGAAGACCTGGCGCTCGTAGAAGAGGCCGCCGTTGGCGTCGCTGAGGGCGGTGAAGGAGGTGTCGGTGTTCTCCGGGAGGTAGACCGAGTTCTCGGAGCCGGAGAAGAAGAAGATGGGCAGGCCCTTGAGGCGGGCGAGGTTCTGCGGCGTGACGAGGTTGTTGCCCTGGGTGTCGACGACGTGGCTGGTCGTGCCCGTGTTCATGAGGTACTGGAGACTGGCCATGGAGGTGCCGCCGAGGAAGTTCTCGAGCTGGGAGTGGGTGGCCTCGTTCAGGTTCTTGTGGGACCAGAGACTGGGGGGGCATGTTAGCAAACGGAACAGAGAGTCACGAGTCGAGAGCGAAACTTACCGGCCAAAGACGAGGGAGCTGCGGTGGCACACGACAGAGTTGCAGATCTCGTCGCGGCGGCCGACGGGGTAGAACCGGAGGAGCTGGTTGAGCGCCTGCTGGACGTAGCCGTCCTGGGGCGAGCTGGAGCAGTCGAACCAGTTGCCCTGGAACAGGCTGTAGAGCCAGGCCGGGCTGATGGGCATCGACGCCTTGATGCAGTTGACCTTGGCGAAGGTCGGGTTCATGAAGACCTGCGACGCGGTCACACCGCTGAGCCACTGGCGGGGGATGGTGCCGTCCAGCAGACCGCAGGAGAGGGCGACGGAGCCGGCGCAGTGGCCGATGACGTACAGCGTCTTGTTGGGGCCGCTGCCGTCGGGCTTGGTCTCGATGTTGTGGCGGCGGCGGATCTCCTCGAGCGCGGCGTGGATGTCGCGGCGCGCGTCGTAGGGGGTCCAGTTCTGCTGGGCGACGACCGTCTTGCCGACGCGGTGGGTCATGGAGTAGACGCGGAAGCCCTTCTCGCGGTAGTAGTTGACGGCGTTGTTCTTGATGGTGGGCAGCGAGAAGATCTGGTGGTCGACGGCGGCGCCGGGGATCATGAAGATGATGGGGGCCTCCTCGGGGGAAAAGCCCTGGCCCTGCGGGCCGCTGGCCGGGTTCCACATGACCAGCTTGGACTTGATGTTGTCCCTGGCCGTGACGGTGATGGTGGCGTTGGGCGCGGTGAGGTTCTCGTAGTTGTTGAACGGCAGGCTGGGCCACTGCATGGGGATGAAGGGGGTGAGAAACGCGCCGGCGGCCTTGGCGGTGAAGTAGCCGAGGAAGTTGGCCGTCGAGGTGACGCGGTCGTAGAGGGTCGTTCCGGTGGGCACCATGGTCGTGACCTCGCTGAGGAACGCGGAGGGGCGGATGTGGATGATACCCTTGCCGACGACCTTCTGGGGAAGAGGCTTGCCCTGGGCGTCCATCTCCTCGAGCTCGGAGATGGTGCAGTACAGGGTGGTGGTGGCCTTCCACAGGTTAAGGGGGTTGAGGACGACGTTGGAGTTGACGACCTTGTAACCGTTGAAGTGCAGGTTTCTGCCGTTGGGGCACGCGACCGTGAAGTTGTACGTGAGATTGGTGGTGTCGGGAGCCCTGGGGTCGTCGTTGAAGAGCTGGAACTTGCCGCCCTGGACCATGCAGGTTCCGCCGAGCTGAGGGCAGGTGAAAGTTCCGGTCAAGGTGGCCTGGTGCTCCTTGTCGTTGACAACTGCGCAGGGAGTCAGCATCATGTTGAACTTCAAAGCGAGGAGAACGGGAGAGACGAAGAGAGAAGAGTGGTTGCTTACGGTTGTGGGTGTTCCAGGAGCGAGCGGTTAGGAAGAAGCGGCTGTACTCTCCCTTACCACGGGCAGCAGTGAAGGCACGCTCAAAGGACAAGTCCTTGGCATCCTCGCCGATGTGGATCCATCCGTCCATCATCTCGCTGAAGGCGACGCCGGAAGTCTGGTCGACTCTGGCAGCCTGGATGATCTCATGAACTCTCTCGACGTCCATGTTGACATCGTGCTGGGGAGTGTGCGCAGGCTTGCCGAAGAGGTTGAGAGGGCCCGTGGATTGTTAGTGTCTGATGAACCTGAAAGTTTGACCGGAACAAAACTCACCGTTCTTCCTCTTGTAGTCGATGTCGATGCCAAACTCCTCGGCAATCTTCTCGACGGAGCGCTCAGCCAGGGCAGTGATGGTGGCGAACGGGTTGACACCGAGGGCAGCCGGGACGATGGTGCCGTCGCAAACAACGAGACCCTTGTGGACCTCCTCGGTCTGGCCGGTGAAGAGCTGGCCGTTGGCGTTGACACCTCCGTTCTCACCCGTGTCGTTGTTGGAAATGCGAGCACCACCGCTACGTTGCGTTAGAGTAGTTCCAACCAATGGTGGGATCCGAAGAGAGGGCAACTTACATGGCGTGAACGGTGATCTCCTTCTCGCCGAAGGCAGAGTAGAACGGGCTGTCGACGTAGATACCGCCGATGAGGTTGGTCATCTTGGACAGGTAGCCCGACAGCTTTTTGACCCTCTGAGACTTTCCGACGCCAGAGTAGTTGATGAAAGGCCTGTCGTTGACCAGAGTCATGGTAGCCTGGCTGCCTACAATCGGATGTCAGAGACAGGCAAAGACAGAGGTCGGACTGGAAGATGGTACTTACTGTCGTGGGACATGATGAGGTAGCACTGGGTCTTCTCAGTGGCAGACAGGCGGGAGTAAGGTCCCAAGACTCTGCTGCTGGCAGCGGCAGCAACGTGGCCGATCTTATCCGTGAGCTTGAGGTTGCTCGGGAAGATGCGGCCGGGCAGGTGGGAAAGCATCATCTCGTAGAACGGAGCGAGAGCGGCAGGGACGGCACCCTCCTCGATGACGAAGCCGTCAAGAGGGTTCTCCTGGTCACGGCAGTCGATGACACCCGTGATGCAAGGACCGACAGGGCGGTTGGGTGGGGGGTCGGGGCGACCGATCGAGTTGACGTACTCGTTGGTGTTGTAGCTGGGAACAATGGTCAGCGAAGATGTTGATAGTGACGGATCTGGGAAAACTCACCCGAAGGCCAGGATGTCACCGTTGCCGCTCATGCCGTGGCCGACGTCCTTGCTCATCTCCAAGCCCATCTTCTTGCTGCGGAGCAGGATCTCGGTGGTGCCGATGCTGCCGGCGCCGAAGAAGACGAGCTCCTTGGCATGAACCCACATGAGGTCCTCGTGGAAGATGTCCTTGAAGTTGGCGCGCTTGCCGCCGTGCCAGGCGAAGTGGACGATGTAGCCCTCGCGGTCGACCGCCTTGGTGACATAGCGGACCTCGCACTGGCAGAACATCTCGGCGCCCCAGTTCCACGCGTCGGAGAGGTAGTTGACGAGCGTGGTGGACTTGCTGCCGTCGTTGAGGCCGGTGGTGTCCTGGCCGGTGAGGGTGGAGGCCTTCATGGAGACGCCGGTGCTGTTGTCGCCGTCCCTGAAGCGGGTGGTCTGGGGCACGCGGTAGAACTTGTCGCCCCAGCCCATGAGCTTGGCCTGCTTCTCGAGGGTGTCCAGCTTGTGGAGCCTCGGGTAGTCCTGGGGGTAGCGCTCAGGCTCGAGGACGGAGCGAGCTCGCTCGTAGTCTAGTTGTCGTTAGTTTCGATTGATAAGGGAAGTTGGGATGGGAATAGCTTACAGTCCTTGAGACCCTGGCCCTTGATGTCCTTGGGCCAGATGGGGAGGTCGAGGGTCTTCTCGTCGGCCTCGAGGAAGACGTTGGCGTTCAGGAGACTGGTACCACCGAGACCGTTGCCGACGAAAGCGTTCTGGCCATCACCGACGTAGAGGTGGTAGAGACCGGTAGGGTCGTGGCCGAGGGCGGCCTTGCCGATGCGGCCGATGACTCCGTCGGTGGCGGCGTTGGTCATGTGGAGCTCCTTGATGGCCGGGATGCTGTCGGTAGGGAACTCTCCGGGCCATCTCTCCTTGCCGCGCTCCAGGAGACAGACGGACTTGTGGCCGCGAGCCATACGGCTAGCGGCGACGGCGCCACCATAGCCGGAGCCGATGACGACGCAGTCGTAAGACGGGCGGATGACCTCGACGGGACGGGAGATGCGAGGGTATGTGCCGGTGACGGGGTCAAAGTTGCCGGCACGCTTGCCGAAACCCTCACACGGATCCGACGACTCGGGGTAGTCCTCCTCGAATCGGTCGTACTCCTCGCGGGGCTCAATGTTCCGCATGGGCCCGTCCGTGCCGTTCTCGCCGCTGTGGCCGTTGGGTTGGCCGTTGTACTCCATGTCGATACCGGACATGCTCAGCCCTGTGGCAAGAGAGAATAAGGAATAGTGTTCGCCGTTCTAGAACCCCAAACCTGACTTGGGTAAGGAGATGAACAGTTCAGAGCGGGTAGCCATCAAGGTGCCAGGGATGCTCGGCATTTATAACGACCAACATTCAGCTTTCTTGCAGTGCTTTCTCCCCGAACCACAGATTGGAATGCTTCCCCAGATGGGCACAATTAAACCGGCATTCTAGTCGATGAAGATCGTCTGAGATGTCGCTACGGGAACTCCCTTCCCGCTCTTCTAGGAGGTCCTTCACATGCCTCTCCGAGGGCCCTGAAGTTGCATCGTTGACGAGGAGCAATGTTCGTATGCCCGCCGAATGCGGAGGGTCTTTTGCTCGGCATCAGCACCAACCGTTCTCTCAATCCCTCTCAGTCGACCTGATCACCCTCCACTACGGGATCAGAGACATGGCGGCTCGCCGGCTCAACCAGACATCTCAGCTGCGCCCAGCGTGTCGCACCTTTTGAGAAGAATGCTACTCATCAGCGGGACTTCCCCATATGGCTTGCTCGCATGTCTCTGGAGAGACCGATCTCATATCTGGCATGTGTTTTTTATTCTCCAGAAACACCGCTTCATTTTTTATCCATCTTTGAATATTTTCTGACTCCCGCAAAATCAGACGGAAAGGTGACTCTGTGACCCGTCGACAATGACTACGGGGAGCGTATATAGAGAGTTCCTGCCTTTGTAAGTGCACCGAAAGAAGGCAGTGGCTTTACCTGTGACACTGAAGTCCCGTTCGCGAATTGTTGGCACCATTTACTGTCATGAGATATTCTGCCGCCTTGACTAGGATAAACATAGAGAACGGCAAATAAAACTAGGTACGCGTTATCCGAATTGATCTAGTTTCTGCCTCTCGGAAAGGAGCGAATTCCCCCTGGGACATTCGAACCATGGCTGGGAATGGTAAACATGATTGGGATCCAAAACAAACGCGTCAAGGCAATTAGTCCTGTCAACGCTGATGCCACATGGTTACATCTGCCTTCTGCTCCCACTTGCATTCTTCTTCCTCGCAAGACCTCCTTCGGCGACGAAAGTGGCCAAGGGGTTTCAACGGTAAGCCTGAACGGCAGGGAGCGCGGACCCTTGGTCGGTGATGTCTCAGGTCAGCACACTAGGGGGTAAGTCCGATTGGACCAGGAGCTTCTGTCACGTAGCCTTGGGAGCTTGGAGCAAATGGGAGGACCCTAGCGGGATGGCTAGCGGGCCGCAAGCAGATGTGCGGATAGTCTCGGGCTGAACTATCCCTCGCGGAACGTGTGGAGGTGCCAAGTTTGGAGAGCTGCGCTGCTCCGAGACATTCGAGGGAATTTGCTCCCATGAGAGCAATAAGAAGAAACGGGCTAGTCATCAGCTCAAAGCGCGCTGCCAGTTTGGGAATTGGGGTTGCTTTCTCGGGTTCGTATCTGTTCAAAGACAGAATGAAGAAAACGACATCGAAAGTAGGAAGTAGGACGAAGATAATGATAACGGAAAAGAGAAGGCAACAAATAACCCAGAGACTGCTCGCAAATAATAGGAAGCAAGACCTGCACTACTGATGGTAGATGCATGGCAATATCGTGATCGCCATCCCTTTCGCCGCACACGGCGAGGAGGCCGCGAATCTTATATTGGTGCAAACCCTAATTCCAAGCGCCACCAGACAAATGTTCATGGCGGGGAATGATACCTATAGCAATGAAAAGCTTCAGAGACGCATTTCAACACGTGAAGGTAGGAATGAAGGCATGTGAGTAAGAAACACAAGGTCTGTCTCTACATTCCACTGCAGGATCGTCTCCCTGCTTCCTCTTTCCTGTTTCCCATGCCGACTAGGTACGAAGATCTTGGGGAAGGAGCTGTGAAGAATATGCTGCGCCCAAAAGAGATATAAGCCACCATATCGCGCCTTCAGGTCATCTTTCGCCTGGTTTTTGGACTTCCAAGAGAACTCTCGCTCTCCACCTCTCTCTCCCTTTTCCCTACCTCAACATGTCTGCCTCGGTCAACGTGTATCACTCCCTGCCAAGGGACCTGGGCGAGCAGAAGATCGTCGCCGACGCCGTCCGCCCAGTCCCCCTGGGATCCCTACTTCGAAAGGACGGTCCCGTCCGCGCCATCAAGGACAAGCTTCGCAGGCTCGAGGTCAGGAAGCCGGATTACTACACCGGTCCCCCGTGGAAGCTTCTGTTTGACGACATCATCCTGTTCATGAAGAACGCCATCTTCCTTCCGGGCATCGTACTCCCTCTCTGGAGCCATGACAACGCCCGCCCGTTCCAGCTCGAGAACAACATCTACGACCGCTCCGGCTTTGTGATCAGCCGTCTGAGCCGTCGCATCGAGGCCTACGCCCAGAGATACTTCCACTCCGGCCCTCTTGATGAGCTTTACCCGTCGCTGGCCAACATCCGCGACATCACCTTCCACGCGATCCTTTTCGTGACCCAGGCGACCTTCCTCCTCTCCTTGCCATTCCTGTCATTCATCTCCTTCAACATCTTGACGGCCTACATCATCGGCTTTGTTACCCTCAACTACTTCGTCTGCTATTGTCTTAATGGCTTTATGCCGTCTGGATATATCCAATCCACCGACTTTCCCGAGGCTGCTCAGTGGGACCAGGAGCACCCCAACGAACAATGGATTTTCCTCAACGGCGTTGCGGTCGGGTCAGTTGTCTCGCAATCTTTCTCGTATCTGCAATTTTGCTAACAAGCGAGCAGTAAGCATTGGCTGCGAAGCAACATCGACCGTATCTCATTGACCTTCCACCGGAGAGTGACGGGTGTACACAACAAGACGTAAGTCTATGATCCCTTCAGCACCCGTCCACATTGCTCTGGACGTTCTCTGACATGCGCTTCAGTTCTGGCATCATTTTCGATGTTATTCAGTGTCTCCTCGAGCGCTGCCTGTACTTTGGCACTTCCGACACAAGGGCCTGCTTTGCCATCATTTCCGAGGCGCTGCTGAGGCCCCAGAACGAGAAAGTCGTCCTGATCCTCCACTCCCAGGGCGGCATTGAGGGCAGCATCATTCTCGACTGGCTTATCAACCAGCACCCCCGCGACGTCCTTCAGAAGCTGGAGATCTACACCTTCGGCAACGCCTCCAACCACTTCAACAACCCGCGCACGCACAAGAAGGAGCACAACGGCGAGGAGCAGGACCCCCACGGCCGCGCCATCCGCCACGTCGAGCACTACGCCAACTCCATGGACTTCGTCTCCCGCTGGGGCGTCATGCACTTCAAGCAGGCAACGGCCGACCAGAAGGACCGCGCCGTCCTGCTCAACCTCAACGCCGGCCTCCTGTCCCACCGCACCGAGGGCAAGAAGCACCTCAACAAGAAGCAGATGAAGGAGAACAACAAGCTCCAGAAGGCGTGGAACTCGTACGCCGGTGCCCTCTTCGTGCGCCCCGGCGCTGGTCATCAGTTTAACCAGCACTACCTGGACAACATGTTCCCGCTCGACAGGAGCCTCACCCGCGTTCAGCAGAACGGTGACGGCTCCCCGCTTCCCGGCACTTTCATGGCTGCCGAGGTCAATGTCTTCAACGACCGCAAGCAGGTCAGCAGGCTTCGCAACCTGAAGGAAGGCCAGTACGAGAACGAGCACCACGCCGAGCACCACGGCATCAACGGCGATGTCAGCGTCAAGCAGGTCCACCAGCTCAGCCGTCTTTGGTCCTACGTCAACGGCAAGAGCCCCGAGGAATTCTGATTCTTGGTTATGTAACCATGTTGTAAGAATAGCGTTATCTTCACCGGGATGAAGTCGGGGAGGGACCATGGTGATGAGTTGCATGTGGGCACCGGAAACATCCGACTGAAAAGTACTTCCTTACGTCCAATTGGGCTTCCCTGAACTTGATATGCAGTCATCTTAACTGAGGATCTAATTGACATGTCATGGCCAAGCTTAATTATTCCGTGCTCAGTGTTAATAAACTCGTCCAATCAGCAGCTGTGCCGTGCACAAAGTCCCATGACCGTGAAAACATTTCAAAGACCCGAACTTCGGGTACTCTCCCAAAGCATAACCCGAGCCCCGAGTGGATCTGCAAGCAGAATCCTGTGCCGCAGACAACCCGGCACCATGTGGGAGTTAGCGGCGATACGGCCACTTCGGGGACTGGGTTCTTGCTTAAAGCTACGATCCTTGCCATGGAGTATAGGAAGTTTGTATCGTGTCGGTACACTTCAAGAAGCCCAGGGGGCCGAATCAACAAAAGCGTCTTTTTCCGAACCGATTTATTGGAAAGCCCGAGGCTGTTACGCTCCAGATTGGATAGTGGGACCAATCAAATCCATCTGGAAAGGATCATGTCGGACTCATGAAGGAGCCCGGACGCTCCTCAGTCGCGTCGGCTTGCCTGATTTTCATGTTCTCAATCTCATGAAGGCCTAGTGAGTACACGTAATGAGCTGAGAAGTAGCATAGCTGGACTTCCATCCTAATATCTTGGACTGAGTGGGTCGCAGGGTATAAATTAAACGCATAGTTTCTTCTGCAAAGTTGGAGTTTCAACATCATCACGCATCTTCTTCATGATACCTATCCCGGGATTCCCTAGCTTCCCCCCTCTGTCCGATATTACATTACACTGCTAGCCGCGAGCGGATCTATTGGACGTAATGGGCCATTGGCTTTCCTGGACCGCCTGGACGCAGTTGTTTCCTCCTAAGCCACGGTTTACGGGGAGCAGCCTTCCAGACCTGCATGACAAGGTACGGCCCCTCTTCCGAAGCGCCTCTAATGCAGCCCCGAACTATGTTTATTGACACCGCGATCCGGTCTGCATCTAAGTCTACATCGTCGCAGGAGCCAACACGGGCGTCGGCAAAGAGCTAGCTCGAATGCTCTCCGCCAAGCATGCCAGAGTATACATCGCCGCTCGCTCAGAAGCAAAGGCGAACGATGCCATTGACGAAATTAAAGCACCAGCGCTGTCATCGAAGGGATCACTGGTTCTTCTTCATCTCGACCTCGCCGACTTGAGCGGCATCAAGCAGTCGGTCGATCGCTTCCTCTCGCAGGAGACCAAGCTGCATGTCCTCTTCAACAACGCCGGCATTCTTGCCGGCCCGCAAGGCCCCACGAGAACGGCCCAAGGCCACGAGGCCCATATCGGCGTCAACAACCTCGGCACCTTTCTCTTCACGAAGCTGCTTACGCCCGTCCTGACGGCGACGGCAAAGGCGGAGTCGCCCGGCACGGTCCGGGTCGTGTGGGTCTCCTCCTCCGCGACGGAGATCTTCGGGCTGCCGTCCGTGGCCATGCCGATGGACGAGCTCGGCACCACCTTCGTCGACAGGCCGGCGTCGGAGAAGTACGGGTTCAGCAAGGTCGGAAACTGGCTCCACGCCGTCGAGTACGCCAAGCGTCACAAGGTGGATGGGGTTGTGAGTGTTGCGGTTAACCCGGGGAACCTCAAGTCGGAGCTCTTCCGGGACGAGGGCGCTGTCATGAGAATTCTCATTGGGCTCATGGGTTATCAGCCCATCAATGGTGCACGCACTCAGATGTACGCCGGGTTGTCCCCTGACATCACCACTGAGAGTACCACAAGTTGGGGTGAGTGAACGTCTATTCGACTCGCCTGGGCCCAGTCGATCTCCCGATTCTTGCTGACCGACTTGTACAGTGGTGCCATTCGGAAGGATCTTCCCTATTAGAAAGGATCTCATGGATGCAACAAAGTCTGTCAAGGAGGGGGGTAATGGTACGGCTCGAAGGTTCTGGGAATGGACCGAGGGGCATGTACGACCCTACTGCTAATTGGCAGATAACAATTTGACAAGCGAGGGCCAGGTCTTGATCTTTGGGGTTTCCCTGTCTTGAATAACATTTGTGTGTGTAAGTCTCTGTTGCGATTGGAACTTTGTGAAGCCAGAACCCTCAACCTGAAAGCCGTCCCAAGGTCATTTACATGTGCTCCGCTGAGCGAGCTTCTCAGGGAATTGTTTACCATTTCCGACATAGTCACCAACCAACTACGATGAGATCACTAACTTCTTCCCATCTCCATTGAAAGCCTCACCATCGCATACGTGCCGAAATAAAGTCTTTGAGTGAATTACGTTTATTCCATAGATAGTTTCCGTGTAGATTCGCTCAAGTCACGCTGATGTCAATGGCAGTTCTCTGGCTGATCTGGCGGCAGCCTCCTGTTCCATGCCTCCTCCCAATCCCTGCGAGCTTCGAGAGCAGCGCTCATCTGGCCCAAATCGGCCTCAATATCACCCCCTCCCCTCACCTCCTCTCTATGCCTCAGCCAGCCCTCGCGTCTGCCATCCACCGATGTCGCTCTAGTACTGTAACACCATGCGTCATCGTCGGCTGTCCTTGTCAAGACCGTACAGTTGGTTGATGCAGTTTGCTTAGAAAACCCTTGTCTTCCTCGTAGATGCGCTGGCTGTAGTGAGATGTCGGTCACCATAGCATCAGATGATAACCTCTTGCTCTTTTTTCTGACCTCTCCGCTGGCTGTTCGAGGGCGATTGGGGTGTTCGCGATAGTCCAGCATTTTCGCGACCAGGAGGTTGATATTGGGCACGCACGCGCAGACCAGTCCGATTGCCAGCTCCAGCGCACTCAACTCCACGGTCAGCAGGAACATCATCGGCTTATGCCTCACTATAATGACACTTACGTTGTGATATCCAACAACACAAATCCTAGAGTCTGGTCCGCAGGCTCGAGGAACTGGATGGACTTGTACAATCGAAATATTGAAACGCCGGTCGCTGCGCCGCCGGCACTCAACAGAGCCACGACCTTGATCTTCGTGCGGACCGGCATCCGTAGTGAAAACGTCAACGGAATCGGAAGGACTAGGATGACAACGTCGATGAAGAGTCCCAAGCACATGTCGGAGATGAAGACTTTTCTCTGGTTGAGACACTGTGCGGGCTTGACGTCCGAGTCCCACGCTGCTTGAACTGGGATGCAGACGAGGACCTTCGATAGCATGATCGGCGCGTACGCAAGCGGGAGCGCAAGAACGAAGATTGATACACCTTTAGCGACCTTCTCGTATACTGCAAAGACACGGGCTTCGAGGAGCAGAAGCGTCGCCTTGGTAAAGTAGGCCGCCGGGCAGTAAAGAATCGAGCCGACGTAAAGCCACTGTTTCGTAGTTAGACGACAAGATGATAGCACGCGGGCTTTCTCCAGGTATTTATCATACCCGTAAAATTTGCTTGTACGCATCTTTGGTCACCTCCCAATCGTGATATCCTTCTCCGTATTGCGCCACTATATGGTTTCTCAGTTACCTGAACCAGAAGCGGTCCTGACCGAAGAAGTACGCACTGACGAATACGGTACTAATGTATGGTATCCAGAGAAGCTGCCAATTTCTAAGCATAGATCGGGGGAAGAAAAGGATTTTCGTACGTATGCTGCTAAACAGGTCCCTACATGTAAACTCCGTTAGATGTCGTCTCAGAGGTGCGAGATGCGGGTGCAAGGCCAAGACTCACAGTCTTCCATGAACCACTGGGGTGTCAGCGCAATTTTGGCGTAACTCCTCAGACCAAACACGATGGTGACAACGCCAGTCATCGTCGCCAGCGCGATCACGAGGGTCGTCCTCCCCAGGTCCTGCGGCTGGTCGAAGTTGGGCACTTTCCCGGGAGGAGGCGGAAAGGCCCCAACGGGGCCAGCATCGTGGGCCATCGTCCTGGAGTCGTAAGCCCAGCTGCCATCGAAAGTCGGACTGGTGTCATGGCCCGCGGGGGTAGAAGAAGAGGAGGAGGGCGCGTGCAGGGCCAGAAGAGAGCGAGCAAAACATTGGAGAACAGCTAGGTTTTGGCAGAAACGTCTGGCAATCGGGGGGGCGGTCGGAACCTTCCGGCCAGCAAGGTTTCGTCGGGACATGGAATACCAATGCAGGCTCGATGCTTATCTCCCTGTTCTCACGCGTTTTCACGACTCGCGGCGGAGAATCAGGCAACCCAACGCTCCTAGAGCTTGCGTGAAGTAGAGCTTTTCCTTCGTTCTTTTACAAAGTGTTGCCCTTGCGGGCGGCGTCGTCCGGTCGGGTAGCTCTGGTGGAACGCACTCATCAGAGTTAAACTTTCGCGTCCGTGATCGGGAATAAAAGATTCTATTGTATGTCCATGTGCAGCCGCTAGCCGGGTGAAAAGGCGGCGGAAGACTTCCGGGATAGCGAGGGATGAACCGAGATCCCAAACTTGTCCACACAGCGGAGCTCCTAACACGTGCTAGCTCGCGTGGTCGCGAGGACTTCGTAATACGGATACTATTCACTGCCAATCCAGGATAGGCCATGCAGCCTTGCCCGAACAAGAACTATAAACTGACTCTTCACAAATGACTAGACGCTACAGTCGTTTGCATCAGCAGCTTCCAAAACCTCAAGTGGGGCACTGCTTACCTGTGTGTTTTCGGCGTGATAAGCAGTAAAATTGAAAATCAAGTAGATTTTTAGCTATCAATACCCCTATACACAGGGTATACGCCATTATAAAATTTACATTATTAGATACGCCTAATTAAGGTAATTATAGTAATATATTTTTTGCTCAGGTGCACGTACTATATACCAAGGAATCTATGTACGAAAATCCGTTAATTTTACGTTAATTTTGGGCTATATTATTAATATTTTTCCTAAATTAACTAACAGGGGGTGTTTTTTTTTTCGGTTTTTTTCCAATAACCACGCAAACTACTACGTTAATAGTCAAAATAACATTTACATAAATACCTCAGTACACAGAGCATACGCATAAGTAAAAAAGATATCACTATATTCGCCTTAATTAGGCGCATCTAAAGATATAATTTTTATAATACCGCATAGCCTGTGTATAGAGGTATTAATAGTTGAATTCCTACTTGATTTTACTGCTGGTTACGCCGAAAACACACAGGTAAGCAGTGCCCCACTTGAGGTTTTGGAAGCTGCYGATGCAAACGACTGTACCTATCGATAAATGCCCATACATTCGTGACAATACGTACAACCTCGCGATGACCTATTTCAAATCGTGTCAGTTGAAATGCGCGTTATTAGGACGTACGACTGTAGGAAAGAGACGGACGGAAGTTTTGAGAACATGCTTTCACTAGCAACAAGTCAGCGAGAGCCTACAGACTGTGCTCCTCCCACTCTGGTGGGTTTTGTAAAAGAACGGAATTTACAAGGGGTCGTATGAAGTAGAGTCTTTCTTTGGTATATACACACAAGAGATTGATCGGATGAATCGGATGGGCAAGGGACTCATGACAACGTAAAGGAATGTTGCCATCCGAATGAGGTTGCCGATCGGTTGCCAATTGACCGCGAGTAGTGGCGAGGACAGGATGGAACATCAAATCAAGTGCTGGGCTCTTCCGAGTCGGGAAATTGTTTCCGCTTCGACGTGTCCAAGAATGACACATCAGATAAGATAATGTGCGAACAATCAGCATGAGGAGAACTCACGTGTGTACGAAATTGGAGATTTTTAATATTCTGGTAGGTTTTCGTGATGATGAAGACTAGATACAGCTTTTCAGAAGTCTCTATAATTCCGTACTTGTATGTCCTCCCTCCATGGGACGCCTACGTCGGCTCGTAGCTAGATCTGTTCGTTCCTTCGTGATGACACCTACGCCCCCTTGGAAAGGTTGCGTTTAATGAGACAGAGTTGGAATATTTGTATCTACCAAGTTCAGATGCTGGAAGCTCTATTATCTATAAGCTTGTGCTTGTCGTAAGAGTCTGAAGTCCGGGAACAGTGCCTGATACTTGATCACCCCCGACATGCAGCCATCCCTCATGCACGCGCTACTATCAACCGCAACCGTACATTTCCAGAATAGGGCTTCTTCAGTTTGTACACGTTTGTACACAGGTTACTTGCATCTCAATGCCTCTTTGCGATACGGTCACCCTCTCCTTTTGCCTGCAAGGCGCCAAAGTCGTGGAAGGGTGGTACGCGCAAGCGCACGCTTCGCACATGAATGGGCGGAAAGATTGTCTTGAGATGGCGTGTGACACTCATAGAAGGTCACGTTGAATGAAAGAACAGTCCCACTGGGCGGGATGGTGAGCAAACTAGTAGATAGGTGGAACCAGAGTCCGCAGGGCGCAAGTCTAAAGCCAAAGACACAACTGGTATCACAATGACCGGGATGCCGGCCCTTAAGCTCAACCGACGCGGTCTATCGGTAGAACCTCCCGTGCCAACTCGACATTCTGGTCCTTTCGGAAGGATTATCAATCATGCAAGGGATTCCTTTTTGCTCAATGTGACACGAGGGCCCAAGTGCCGAATGGCAATTCATATCTAGCCGCGTCCAGCACAAACATAGCTGTGGCTCGTGATGCGACATTCTGCCTAAATATCCCGAGCACCAACCATGATCCTGCTGCCGTGTTTCTCGGTATGGAACCTCCGCCGTGGCCAATCGGGTCGCGACTGAGTATGTCTTGGGTCAATCTATGGGATTGAAACGCCATTTTGGATTCATCGTTTGAGAAGCCCTTTCGGCCCTTTCAATGTTGTGACATACCGAGGCCAATTTCTATTATCCGTCAGCCCTTTCGCCCTCTCAATGTGAATCTAAGATAACGCTGGAGCCGTGGCGCTTATTGAGTATGCCTAAGTACCGAGAGGAACTCTGTAAGAATGTCAAGTTGCCTGATCGGAAGGCTGACCCTATCTTCCGGAATCTATATGTGGGGGTAACATATTCTAGTGAACATACGTTGGTCAACACCAGGCTTGTATAAGTAGCTGACCAGATTCCGGCAACTCACTGCTTTGTTCTGAGCCCAGGTCTATCATCTGAATAGCGCTTGTGTCCCCCCCATTTCTCGGTCTCTCGGTGTTCAGTCTCCCGCTATGAAGTTGTCAATCATCTCCGCGGTCACCCTAGCAGCCGTGGCCCATGGCCACTGCATCTTTCAGGTGAATACACGTCCATGGGATCCAAAATGGAAGTCGTTGTCATCTCTAACCCCAATTCTTTGCAGAAAGTCTCCGTGAACGGGAAGGAATATGGTTCCCTCGCGGGCCTTCGCGCACCCAACCAAAACAACCCCACGGAAGATGTGCAATCGCAGGACATGATTTGCGGAAAGGTGGCCACCTCGTCTCAGGAGGTCATCACTGTCGCTCCCGGCGACAGGATCGGCGCCTGGTGGCAGCACGTTATCGGCGGCGCCCAATTCCCCGGAGACCCGGACAACCCGATCGCCAAGTCGCACAAGGGCCCCATCACGGCCTGGCTCGCCAAGGTGCCCAGCGCCGCCAGCACAGGCGTCACGGGGCTCAACTGGTTCAAGGTCGCCGAGGACAACCTCGACACCGGCTCCGGCCAGTGGGCCGTCGACAAGATGATCAGCAACAACGGCTGGAGCTACTTCAACCTGCCCCAGTGCATCGCCCCCGGGGAGTACCTCCTCCGCGTGGAGCTGCTCGCTCTGCACTCTGCCTACGCGCAGAGGGGCGCGCAGTTCTACATCTCGTGCGCCAACATCAAGGTCACGGGCTCGGGATCCTTCTCGCCGAGCTCGACGGTGAAGATCCCCGGTGTTTACCAGCAGAATGACCCCTCAATTATGATTAGCATCTACGGCGCGGCCGGCGCTCCTAACAACGGAGGGAAGCCTTACACCGCACCCGGTCCTAGGCCAATCACCTGCTGAACGCGTTTAGTAAGAGATTGGGTGTTGGAAAACATGGAGTTGGTGCGCTCGTATTGTTCAACAGATCATCATCGGATAAATGTTGTATCGTCTCAGCAATGCCATACTACAACGCTTCCAATTGAGACCAAGTCCAACTCATCAAGTCTTCTGTGCCTTTCAAGTGATTCTGGTTACTGTAAATGTCCTTGTACGAGCTAAGACGTACATGTAGTCTCCTCACGCAACCCCAACAGTGATCCGACCATCTTCCACCATGACGCGCAGGTTGACGTTGATGCTCATTTCCGATTGATTATTCGTCGAGTTCCTCCCAATGCTGCCCACGCCGACAGTGAAACCAGAAGAGTTTCCAGGCCCGACGTTGATGTTTGTTACTTCTGTGATTCGGTCTCCAATTTCGATGGTGTTTCCGTTGCCGATCGTGTTGTTTCCGTCTCCAATATCGAAATCGTCGCCTTTGGGTTCATCCGACATCAGTTGTCCACCACAATGACACTACATCACTTCGACAATTCGAGGTAGCGAAGCAACGTGGGCCGCATACCTGTGTCAATATCATTTCCTATTCCAGCGAATCCGACGCCGTTTCCATCACCGATACCCCCTGAAGTTACAGAGCCCGAGTTGCCTGTTTGGTTTCCGTTGACACCTTGTCCAACCTGGCGCAGTTGTAGGAACGCTACATGTTGTTTAAATGAAGGTAGATCGAGGTTGAATGGTAGACATGAAACGAAGGGGATGAGGAATGTGAAAAAGAGAAAAAGGAGCTTTGGGTGGTAACTCTGAGCCATTGTCTCTTTCAGCAGCCTCTAACTGTTTCTCAAGCAGTGGCTTGATAAAGTAACGATTGGAAGTGGAAACCGAAATATGGCCATCGAACATGTTACTCAAGGGACATCAACGTACTCTTATAACACCCTTCATACACAAATAACTTGGAAATTTCATCTGTCCGCTATTGGATGAGATACCATAAATTGTGAGACTCGGTGAAATGCTCAAAATAGGTTCATGACAGGCCAGAACCTATTTTGGGCAGAGACCTTTCGCAACGGGCTAAATATAAGACTGGAATATACGTGGATTCGAAGCTTTTGGCACCTGTTGGGACGGAAAAGTCCACACGAGAGGCCTCTCCTTGTGGCTGAAACAGTAACAACTCCATGCAGTTGGCTTGGTGGCCGAGTCGAAAGCCCGGCACATCATTGAGGGTTGCACCGGAAGGCCACCAGCATACAGTTTCATGTGTCCGTGTCCAAAGAAAGCGCGAGGAGAATTTCTAAAAATGAATGCTGTCGAGGAAAGCATTGACACAAGGGATTTGCCACATCCCGAAAGGAACAGCTCATGCTATGATATTGAACAGACGTGAATTCTAGACCAGTCGCCGAAGCCTGAACCTGTCCACAGGTTCTTTTACACCATATAAACCTCTTCGTTTTCAATCTCTATCAAACATGTGCTGCATGCTCCGATAGGCGGCCATCTCTTCCTCATTGAAGTATTCTTCCATCGGTGTCCGGACAATGACGACGGGTTCGCCAGAAATAGACTCTTCCCAGTAATCATTAATCCGTATCCGAGGAAGCTCTGCGGCGTCCCTGTCCGAGAAGAAGCTTCTTAACAGAGGTTTATGTTCCCTTGGGCTTATTTCGGGGCCTGCGAGGCCGTCTGGCGCTGGCTCTCTCGCGTCGCCCGCTTCAGAGCCCTCCCAGTCGGACCAGTACTCGAAAGGGTCTTCTCCCCACGCCTCCTCACCATTACGGTGCTTGAAGTGCCACAGTGCCGGACTTTCGTTCGCGTCCTGTTGGTGTTCCCTCCGGTGCCGAAGGTGCGACATGTGCTCGCGGCCGTACGTCGGACGCTCGTCATCTTCCTCGGGAACAATAGGGTCTCCGTTCGTGATTTCGTCCGAAGTGATGGAGTCTTCGTCCTCCTCGATGTCCTTGCTGTCCGGGTTGAAGACGCCGTCACCGGCCGGAAAGGTGTCATCCCATTTCCCCGTTTCGCTGTTGAGAACGCTCCCGCATCCATGCTCAGTGCGATGCGCCCGGCAGCCTCCGCCAAGCTCCAGCCCGAAGGTTTCCAGTCTCATGGCGATAGCTGTGCCGTCCACAACCATGCTGCCTGACTCCCATTTCATGGAAGACTCCTCGCCTTTGGGAATTACATTGACGTGCAGATGCCGAAGTGTCTCTGCATGACTTTCGAGAAATGTGCGCATTCCTTTCGAGGTGAACGGAACTCCGTCGAGATAAAGGGACAACAACGTCGGCATGTGCGGGAACGTTTCCAAGACACACCCTGAGCGATCCCGGTTGGGATTCAAGTGCCTGATGGAGGGGCATCTGAATACGTTGTCGTTCGGGTACGGGCCTATCCTTGACCCGACAAGATCCAAGCAAATCCGCAAATGCGTGAGGTTCGGTGCTCCCTTGAGGAGAATCAGGGGAAGTTCCTGAGCCAGCCGGAAGGAGGGATTCTTCCGAACCCAGCAAAGGTGCAGATGTGTAAGTCCAGTGAGAGTAGTCCTATTGCAGGAAATGGGATCGAAAAACCGTAGAGAATTAAGGGATAAATCGATCCTGTCTTCGTCGACGTGAAGCTCGTGGATGCGCGGAGAGGTCACGTTGTGGAGCTCTAGTTGTTTCATCACTGGAACCAGAAAAGTCTGCACTCCGTTTCCCAGGTTGGCGCCACCGCCAGGGGGCGAAGTGTTGTCGTGAAAGAGGCCGGCAGTGAACGGATACCCGTCGGCCATGATCTGGAGCTTGCGAGACGGCGGCATCTGTGTCGATACGAATGTTGTTAGGCCGGGCATCGAAAGAATACCATCAATGAAGTGAGGCAAAAACTCCGTTGTGGGGCCAAAGACGTCCTCTTCTTCTGCATCATCAAAACTCCTTAAATCGTGATCATCGTAACCGGTCTTGGTTACTCCGATTGGCCACCAAAAGAGTGACCTGGCCTCGGAGACCAACCTCTTGCGCCAGGCATTCTCTTCCGAGGATAAGGTAGGCCAAGATACGGTAGGCGGATTCCCCATCTGCATGCGGCATTCTGGCGGCTCCGGGCCGGACGCAAGGTTTTCTGGTGCTCTGCGTTTGCCGCTATCGTAAAAGATACCCAGGTTGGCAACCGTGCCTCTGAACTCGTACCACACCAAGGTGCGGACATGCTTGGCGAGGTGCGGGGACCATGCAACGCTCAAGAATGAGTGACGGTCCCTCCAGGCCTTCGAGATGCCGATTGTCTTGAAGACGCGTGGGGTGACAAGGGGCGAAAATCTGCGGCAAGATTGGCGGAGGGCCTTGAGATCTTGCGCGACAAGGCCGTCTTGCGCGAAGATGTGCATCAACAACTCCGTCGGGAGTTTCTGCAGCATTCCGCTTTCTTGCTGCGTGGTTGGATGTTGAACCATGGTGACAGTCGCGTCGGTGGCGTACGCGTGTCGAGTAACGAGTTCTGTTCAAGTGACGTTTGGCCGGCAGGGGGTTCCCGCGCAATTTTTTGGTGTTGATCTCGCGATATCACGTGACTCTCAGAGACACTGGCGACATGCAAGTCCACGTGATTGTAGTCGTATCCTTCTCCGCGATCTCTGCCGGGAGCCACGACTTCAGATACTCGATCAACGGTAATGGGTCTTGATATTCAGATGTGATTGGCTCTATACCTAACGTCGACGGGTAAAGACGGGTAAATGTCGACACTGAATGGAGGCTATGGACTATCTGCTGCCAAAGGAAATCATACTAGGTAGTTCAAAGTTGATGGGTCCCATGAATTCCCACAGCTTTTACCTCGTGCGTACCACGTTGAGCCCTGCTCAAAACGTTTTCTTCAGGAACTCTCCGCTCTTATTTATCGACCCATCATCCACGGCGAAGCTCAAGTCCTTTACTGCAAGCAGTGCCTTTTCCACCTCCTCGCACTCAGCCTTAATCACACTCCAAGCCGGCACGCCAGTGGGTAATCTGAGAGGAATGGCCTGCTTCCGAGTCACGACCTCATACATCGCAGCCGCGACATGCTCACTCGGCGCCCAGGTCGCCTGCATGTCTGGGCTCTTGACATAGCCCTCCAGCAATCTCGTAGGGGTATCTGGAGCTGTGTATGCGGGGTGAGGCGAGAGCCAAGCCATGCTGTCGCCGGCGAAGTTGGTCTTTGTGCCACCAGGTTCAATGATGCAGAAGTGAACTACGAGTACATGATTAGTCCCATGAGTGGTAGGTACCCTCGCTTTCGCGAGAGCGAAACGGAGGACAAGGGAGAAAGACTTACTGTTCCACTCCGGACGCATTTCTTTGCTGAGTGACTCCGTGTAACCCTCAACGGCAAACTTGGACGCGTGATAGAAGGCGCTGCCCGGGAACCCCGCGAAGCCGCCGATAGACGTGACGTTGAGCACGACACCGCCAATCTGGCCGCTCTTGGGGTTCTCGTCCCGGAAGACGCGAACAGCGTGGGCAGACACCTGCGCGGTGCCCCAGAAGTTCGTGTCGACAATCCTCCGCGCCTTCTGCATGTCCTCGTCGCTGTCCACGAACGACTCGGTGTCCCCCATCAGGCCGTAGCCCGCGTTGTTCACGACAACGTCGATGCGTCCGAACTTCCCGACTGCGGTGTCGAAGGCGGCCTTGACGGAGTCGCTGTTGTCTACATCCAGCGTGGTGAAGAAGACGCGAGGCTCGTCTGCTGGAAGGACGCCCTCCAGCTTGGAGACGTTGCGTGCCGTTGCCACGAGACGCTGTGTTGGGTGTGATGAGATGAGCTTTGCTAGGGCCAGGCCCATGCCGGAAGAGCAGCCGGTGACTGGTTAACTTGTTAGTTGACCCAATGCAGTGTAAAGAGACCATCACACTCACTGAACCAGACTGCATCGTCAGGGAGGTTGTAGACAGTCTTGGATTCGTCCATGTTGAAATAGTTGATGAAAGATATTGCTGTTGAGAAATGAGAGAGAAATAATTTACAATCTGAAGTTGCCCGATGTCGAGTTTATCTTTTGATGTCAACTGCTGTGCCTCTTGAAGCGGTGGAGATTCATGCCATTCAGTTGCTGGGGGGTTACCGGGGCTATCGGGGTTATCCATGGACGGCTAGGGTCTTAATTCCGGTTGTCGGCTCTCGCTCCCACTTGATAGAACATCACCGATCTTGGAAACAATACAGATTTGTATCAAATTACGTGGATTTGAGCCCATGACTCTCAGGGCCGCAGGATCAGATTTCAGCGCTCCATAACGACTAATAGGTAAGGGACACTAATGGTAGGACCAGGTTCTCAGAAGCTGAGGAAAGCCCAGCATATTATTGCATCGTGACAGATACAAGCAGCCCAGCGTAACAACTCTTGTCAATGATACGACTCATTGACCTCGACTCTCAGCCCCGCCGGACAGTCCCCGCCCGAAGCCAGCTTGAACGCCAACTCATTGCCGCCGCCTGCGTCCTTAGCCACCCAATACCGCTCTCTCAAAGGCGCCAGGGACGTGATGCCCGCCGACGTCCCAGGCCGTTGCCGCTCGATCCGGGGGCGGGGACTTCAGCGCCAACAGCAACAGCTCGGAGACGCTATCCAGGATGTCGACGTGATGCCCGTGGCCAGCGACCAGAGCGGGAACGCCCCCACGATGGGGAGGTAAGCGAGCAAGATGACCATCGAGGTGCTCATCCCAGATTGCCGACTGGTGTAGGCATAACCGAAGACGTCGCCACGGACCACGACCCTGTAGTAGGCATCTCGGTGCACGTTCTTTTCGTCTATGGGCGCAGCGTACGCCGTCCTAGAAGGCCTTCCAAAAGTCGCTCCATCTTTTGGGAGGAATCCAGACCACCAATGTCCTGCGGCTGGGTCATCTCTGAACTCGCCAAACATCCTCGCCCGGGGCGCCGTTCTCGCCATGCCATTCACGAGCATCACCGCGAGAACGGCCTCAGGATGGGGTATGTGCCCGGCTTTCCAACTGTTGCCGTCGCGGAAGGTCGTGCCCGACATCAGCTCTTCAAAGACAGTCGTCGCATTTCGAAACCCCTCACCGGACCTGAGGCGCGGGTTGAGAAATCGTGCAAAACTCAGCCTAACACGTACCATGTCTTGCTTGTCCTGCAACCAGGTGCCACGAGTGGTGTTACTCCTCGGCGCGAGACCAGCCCACTCGGCTTCGCCGCTTCGGTCGTTAAGATCAAGGTCAACCCGAGCCCATTTCCACATCGCATTAAAGGAGCAGCCATAGATGGAGGCAGTGTCGTTGCTCCCCTGAGTGCCGCTGGCGGGTATGGCAATGGCGGCTCCCAGGGAAGGATGTGCCCTGTCCGAACGGTGATCGAACCAGAGAATTTCCGGGCGCAATAGCGACGGCAGCACTGTTTCCACCCAGGGAGCGAATTCCGGTTCTGGTACCGGCGTTGGCCGCAGAAATTCATCCAAGACATCGGGGAACGTGATGGTTGTGGTGCCATTGGCACCGCGGAATTCCGTGTCAATGCTGGGCTCGCATCGGACATGGACGGCCGCCTGCCTAGTATCAGCAATGAAAGCCCGCCTATTCTCATGTCGAGTGAGTTCTCCCCTCTTTCTATCCCCGTGGTCGAAGGCCGCCCGCAAGGCCGTGGCCCAATCCTCTTTTACGCGAAACGGGGCATCGACAACGGCGTGGTTGGGCATCGTGGCCACAGTCTGGCTCACAGAAAGACCAGCCAGGGGCCAAGGCGTGGGCACCAGAGACCTCGCGAGCAGCCGGCAGGTAAGGCCGGACTTGGTACCCCAGATGGTCCCGGCGAAGTGAGGTAGTCGGAGATTCTTCCACCAATATTCCTCGGTCTTGTTGTCTTCTGGGGAGTATACGGCGGCCTCCGTCAGACGGCCTTCGATCAGCCTATCCCTGATGTCTCTCCAGTGAGCGGAAGGACAACGGCTATCGCCCTCGATCATGCAATGGTCCCCGTCCTCGTCTTCGCCCCCCACTATTACACTCTCATTGGACAGGTGGTCTGGGAACAGCATCGACGACGAGACGTCGAGCCTGGCGAAACCGCCTCCGGCCGGGTACCATTCCTTCTCCGGGGTGAGGGCCGATGCCGTGGCCGGGGCAACGGTGAGCGCGAGGGTGGAGAACACCACGAGACACAGGATGAATGCGACCTTCTTACACGGCTTGGAGAAGCCGGCGGTCAGGAGCGCCATCATCTCCTGTGACCACAGCAAACTTGGGCTCGCAAAGTTGAGTCCGGAAATGAGGCTGGCCACGGGGATGCCGTGACCTTGGACGATTTCATACCTCAGTGCCGCGAAGAGGATGCACCCGAGGGAAAACACGACCATGAGCTCGAGAAGCTTAGCCGTGATCTACAAGAAT
The DNA here is from genome assembly GCA_022457145.1 of Colletotrichum magnum. Classification (NCBI taxonomy): domain Eukaryota; kingdom Fungi; phylum Ascomycota; class Sordariomycetes; order Glomerellales; family Glomerellaceae; genus Colletotrichum; species Colletotrichum magnum. The sequence continues at coordinate 72,725 of JAJHHK010000133.1, forward strand.
AACAGCTCCTGGTCGTCCGCACCAGTGAGGCCGGTGAGCTCCTGTCCGATCCAAGTATCGCCATAGACAATGACAGCGATGGTGATGATGGCGGCAATGGCTGGGATGTGAGCCGACGCCGACTGGGCGGCGGCCCATCTGCTGCTGAAAACGGCGACTCGTGGCACTGCGGCGGTTTTGGGGGGCCTCTTCCACAGCTTACGCCATATCAGGTCGACAACTGCGAGGCGATACTGCCGAAGTGTATTTTGAAATGTGTTTCGTGGTTGCTGGACCATCGTTCCTCAGTCCAAGTCAGGTGTTTATGCAGTGTGCTGGAAGGCAAAAGAACTCGTGTTCTGTTCCCAGCAAGAAGACGACCTCCTTTTGAGCAGAAAATGAAAAGCGAACAGTTCTATTCAGGACTATGTGCCAGCCGCGATACTGCCAGCTCGGAGGCGCTCTATCGCCCCCTTCGCGAGGAACTCCTGTCCTCGTGCCGTAGGTAGGTATTCATCTAGGTATCACTTCCGCCGTTTTCGCCAGCCACTTCAAACAACACGACCATACAGCAGATAACAAGTTCCGCAGCCTTTTTCGATACATTCCTTTCCTCTATAATGGCCCGCTGCTATTGGACGTTTTCTTCCTCGTGCCCCTTTCTGGCGGCTTCACTGTGTAGCCTGCCGCTCAGCGGGCAAAAGGAGGGAGACGAAAGGGGCACAGGAGGGGGGGAGTGTCGGAAAAAAAGAATCAGCTAATTGGATTTCTGTACGCCAGTTTTCTTGGGTGCATCACTATTTTCGCAGGCTGCTTGCTGCTTACTTCAGTTGAGGACACGCTGATATTGGCTGGGCGAAACGACGAGGCAGCCCCAATTACCTTGATTACTTTTGCATTGACGTGTAGCTCTGAACAGCACTGCGAAGAGTCTATTAGGTACCCGAGACCTTTTTCCTGACCAACCTGTGTTGGAGTGACAGAGCCCTAACCTCTTACTTTCCAAGTAAATCTCAATTGTTTCCTCCGACATGATACAGGATATCGAGTTCTTACGTTGTCAGGACCTTCCATTTTTGGAAACGACCACGGCCAAACATTTCAAACATGAGCTGGCAGCCTGATGTCTGTTTTTTAAGCGAGCTAGCCGCCCAATAGGGTGGGTGAGAAACCTGGTGGTATATGCGAGAGAGAGAAAGAGAGAAGCGCCACTGAAGGTGGAAATTCGTTCTCCGCGTGGCTGCTTTTATGTTGTAGGACAGGTGTTCACTCTCTCGATTACTGATCCGCATGTTTTTGTTCCATGAGAAGATCCTTTAGCCGCCTTTTTTGAAGTTTTCGATGGAAAAAAAACTACCAGATACTTTTATTTTAGTTGACACAATTTAATCAAAGTTTTGATATTGACCCGAGGGGCTCTGCGTACTTTTAGTTTCTGTGTAACTATGTGATTCCTAGGGTGATACTTACTGTGTATTATAACTGTGTTCATGCCGCCTTCATCTCACAAGTCTCTCAGTGCTTCCAACGCAGATATGTTGTAGCGGCGTGAGGTCGGTTCCGCAAGTCAAGTGGTAACCTAGATGCTGGTCCAAATGAAGCACGTGAGTAGACACGTGACGTTGAGCACCGCCCCGGTAGTCAATCAGGGATGGCCGCCATGCTCTACTCCGGCCGTCGGCATAGTCTCTTGGCGAAGCCATCGTCAAAATCCATACCCACGGTCAATCGCTGCCCCGGCTACTATTCTGGCAACAGACGGCCGAAGACATGGACACGGACATGGGCCGGGGCGAAACCGTGGCTCCCGGGAGCCCCACGCCGCCAACGCGACAAGACTCTCGTTCTCGTGGCCGCCGCGCCATGGGCTCACAGGCCGAGGCCGCCCGGATCGTTGTGCCAGAAGAAGGTCAAGTGCGATGGGCAATGGCCGTGCAAGTACTGCATGAAGCGAAGCCTGACCTGCGTCTTCAACACCACCGAAAAGCGAAAAATGTTCCCAGTCTCGTAAGAACTTGAAGCCTCCGTTATCTGCTGTACCGATCCCCGCGGCAGGCTAGCCCTCCTCTGGCAGAGAGATACAAGACTTGAGAGCCAAGGTCGCTAGGTACGAGGGCATTAGTAGACGCGGACAGAGGGGGGAGACGCCTCCGTCAGGGACGCAGGAGGCGGCAGTGTCAACGATCGACGACGCCATTGAAGTGGCTGTCGGCGGCGAGGATGACAACCCGTCGCAGTCGCAACGAGAGCTTCTTGCTCTTCCCGCCACCGAACAAGCACCAACAGGTGCCCAGAGGTCCCCGGCGCCATCTGTCCCCATCATTTCTGCCAGTCCCAGATCGACATTGTCTATGCCAGATAACGGCTTCCGACAGTCGCCGCCGAGGGCTCCGTTCTCGACCTCGACGTCTCCGTCCGTTCAGACAGCAAATAGTACTCGCCCTGCAAATTCAACACATATTATCATGCCAGAACGGTTGGACTAACAAAACCGCAGCTTCCATAGCCCCGGAAACACTGTTATCCTCCACTGATGCCTTTGGGTCCGAAGTGAGGACGCTGGTCAGCTCGCGCCCCAGGCCGGGATCCTGCAAGACGGCAACCCCGGCGACGACCTCGACAGTCGCCCGCGACTATGAAGTACTCGAGAACGTCCCTCACTGGCCGACCGAAGATGAGGCGAACACCCTGCTAGAGCTGGTCGTCTTGCAGGTTGGCCTGTCCCAGCAGCTCTTCGACGTCCGCGCGTTCTCCGACAACCTCTCCCGCCTGTATCAAGATTCGAGCCCGGCGCAGGCTGTTGCTCCCATCTGGATTACCGAGGCTTTGTTGGTGATGGCCATCGGGAGACTCCTAGCTGCGGAATCTGATGGAACTTCGGGCACACCCGGAGAGACGCTTTACAACGCCGCTCTTAGTCGCCTGCCGCAGCCCGGAGACGCAATGAAGTACGGCATCGCAGGCATCGAGGTGGTCGCGCTCACAGCCCTCTACCTTCAGGTCGCAGACCGTAAGGAGGAAGCGTACATCTATGTGGGTTTCAAGCTATCGCGACTGATGATCCTGGGACAGATATGACTGACGTGATCTCAGGCGAGCCTGGCTCTTCGTCTCGCCATCGCTCAGAATCTGCATAGCAAGAGACACGACATGCGTCGCTTGAGCCGCTCTGAGTCCGTTCACCGGAACCGGCTATGGTGGTCGGTGTACATGCAGGAGAGGTACATTCCCAAAAGACAGATGCTGAACCGCGTCGATACTCACCATCCTGCAGAAGACTCGCAGCTGCAGGCGGGCATCCTATGGGCATCGATGATCAGGCCATTACCGTAGATCCCCCGGCCGATGCCTGGGGCTTCCCACCCGCCTCCGCTATCGCCGTGAATGTCCGCGCAGCCAGGATCACGGGACAGATCACCTCCAGTACGTGTTATCCCCGTCCAGAACGACATCACTCGAGTACCACAGAACTGACTCGGGTACATGTAGCAATCTACTCCAACCACGGCAATTCCGAAGCTTCCTTTATCGAGGACGTGCAGAATATCCTCAACTCCCTGCATGAGATCAGGAGCACCATGCCGGCGGAGTATGAGATGAGCATGCGCCGGTCTCAGCTGACGATCGCCGGACGCCCCTTTGGGGAGACCAGCCCTCAGACGGCAAGAATGAGCTCTTCGCTTTACTTGTCCATCTACCAGGTAGCTAGCTTGCGTCTGGCTCGTTCTGTCTCATCTGCTGACCTGCAAGCAAAGGCCGTCATACATGCCGTTCGCCCTATTCTGCTGTACATGGCCCGCAACAGCGCAGAGGGCGAGTCTGCGGCGTACAATAAAGTCAGCCCGACGCTGCGGCGCCTCGCCGAGATCTGTGTTGAGACGGCAAGCAAGAGCCTCGTCATTCTAAACGAGCTTCGGTATAAGGAGATATTCGGTATACATTCCACACTGCATAGCCACCGCAAATCGGTCCAGACACTACTAACCAGTCGTCCCTGCTTGTCAACGCAGCTAAGAACGCCTTCCTCGATCTTGACGCTGTCTTCTCCGTCGGCTTCATCTTCGTCCTGGTCGAAGCCATCAACCGCGGCAAGAACCTGGGGAAGAGCGGGATCGAGGGCTCAAGATCGCTCCTGAAGTATCTGGTCGGCCTCGGAAACCGCGCCGCCGCCAAGAGGCTGGCGGAGATGGACCAGATGTGCGCCCACCTCGAACCCCAGCCCCCGAACCAGGAGCCCATTGACGACGCGTCTGCCGACCTGCTCCTCGACAACTTCTCTTTCGAGCTGGGCTACGTCAACAACGTAGACCTGGCGGCGCAGCAGACGAGGGAGGCGGCCCCGTCGTCAGCACCGCGCGTTAGCTCGACGACAGCAGACGAGCCGACTGGTATGACATGCCCCATGGAAATGTGGACAAGGAATGCCGATCTCGCCGACATCACGCTGGAAGGGGAGAACGGGCTTTTCTGGGTGTTCCAGCCCGGTTTCTACACCGGAGAGGATCTGGCGGACTGGGAAACCCTGGAGAACCTTTCCGCCCAGCAAGCGCTGTGAACGAGTCTTGCCCCTTGTCCCAATCCGCCCGAAGCGCCCTTCGGGTGTGACATCCGAGGCGAACCTCGTCCCCGGGTCCGTCCCCAGCGGATGCGGGGCCACCTACCCCACCAAACCCTCCGGGGACCGGGGTACAGAACATGTCTGGATGTTCTATCTCCGGAGAGCGTCGCCTTGTCTTGCAGTCGAGATATGCATGGCAAGCAGCAAATCTAAGCAACTCCAACCCTGGCAGGGAACTACAGCCTCCTTAATATCGACGACGGAACACTCGATACTTACTGTGGCAACGGACACACGCCCGGCCCAGGCGCGCAAGGTCGTGCCAGTGTAGGTGGCGTAGCCGAGATCGCTCGGCAGCTCAGCATCATGTGAGGCTGTCTTTTTTGATGAAGCAACTATTCTCTCTCGCTAACTCATATCCAAGTGACATATGAAGTGAAGAAATTCGCCATGTGGCGGGCCTGTTGGCGATGATGGTGTACAGCCCTATCGACGTGGTGAAGACGCAGTTGATGGGCTCGACTCCCGTCCCAAAGCCTCCAGTCCTGCCAATTGTCAAGTCTTTGACGATATCTGAGGACTCAGATGAATTTTAAGACGTTAGGTCGTCTCGGCCCGCACACAGCGGCGACCATCGTATAGTTGGAGCAGAAGGGGAGTTTGTACCACAAGTGGTGTATTAGGGACTGGATGATCACGCGCAAACTTGTGTACAGTGTCTCGGCGCCTGCCTCACGGAACATATTTAGATTCCAAGTCCCTCTGTGCGCCTCGGCTACTTCATCTGCCTCGTCAGCTCCGGAACCACCTCGTAAAGATCCCCGACGAGCCCGACGTCAGCCACCTGGAAAATGGGCGCGTCCGGGTCCTTGTTCACCGCGGCGATGACCTTGCTGTCCTTCATGCCCGCGAGATGCTGTATGGCGCCCGAGATGCCGACGGCCACGTACAGCTGCGGCGCGACAACGGTACCCGTCTGGCCGACCTGCAGGCTGTTGTCGGCGTATCCGCTATCCACGGCCGCTCTGGAAGCGCCGATGGCGGCGCCCATGCTATCGGCGAGCGGGGTCATGAGGGCATCGAAGTCCTCCCTGGAACGGAGGCCACGGCCGCCGGACACCACGCGGGCGCTGGTTCCAAGATCCGGACGATCCGTCTTGAGGAGGTCCTCGCTGATCCACGTACAGGACCGGGTGGCGCCCGCGGTATCTTCGATCGCGTCGTGGACGGGTCTGGGGGAGTCGGTGGGCTCGTGTTCGGACGCGGGGAAGGAAGAAGGGCGAACTGTGAGGAACTTGATGGGTTCGGTGGACTGGAGAGTCGTGATGGCGTTGCCGGCGTAGATGAGGCGGGTGAAGGCTGTAGTCCGGAGAACAATTACGTGGTCAGCAAAGGGGTAGCAGCGAAACATGAGGGGGGAGGGTTATTGCGCCCTGTCGGCTTGGTCGCCAGCGATGGACGTGATGTCTGAGATGGGCTGTATGCCAAGTAGGGCTGCGGCGCGGGGGATCACGTCGCGTCCGAAGACGGAGTGGGCGGCGATGACATGGGTGTGGCCTCCCGACTTTGCGTTCGCGGCGACGAGGGAGGCAGCATGCTCCGAGAGGCGCTGCGCGCAAGTTGAATAAGTCAGGCTGAACCGTTTGGCGTGGCAGAAGATGGGATGGGCTCTCTCTCACGTAGTCTGTGGTAGACGCGTCTTTTGGGGTCACGACGGTGGTGAGATGCCCAACGTGCGATGCCTCTTGGGCCGAGGCCGTGCCGGCACCACCCTCGAGGACGAGACCGGTCACCGGTCCTTGGATGTGCGTCGCTGCGGCGATGGCGCTCAGGGCATCTGGTGTGAGCTTCCCCTCGCGAGATTCGAGAAGGACGAGGGTCGAGGCGTGTCGGCTGAGAAAGGCCTGGGGGCTCAACCAGGAGGACACCGGGAGGAGTGTGGTGATGCGACGACAAGCTTGACGGGAGAACATTGTGGCGAGCGTGTGTGATGAACAGTTACAGGCGTCGCTTGATACTTGGAGGGACTGGCCATGACGGCGGAGTAGGCGTAGGTCAATTAATGATAATGGGATTAAAGGTCCGTCTCTGCGGCTCTGCCGTTGCTGTTGGCTTCGTAACTACATCTTGTATGTGCCTGGCTATGTTCCTTCAGATCCAGAGTCCTCGGGGGTGTATGGACAAAAAGGGATAAAGCTACAGACGATTGGATATCCGGTTTCCATCTCAGGGTTAGTGGAGTCCTCGGCTTCGCCAGCCGTGAGCGAGTCATGACAACCATTGCTGTGCTCCGGAGTTGCTGCCGACGTCAGGAATGTGGTGAAAGGGTATGGGAAGTGTGAGTGTAGGTACCTAGGTAGGTATGTCAGGTTGATGTCTTGAACTGATACCAATTTATCACCTCACTTCGCCTCTTAAGCCTTCAAGTTGACTCTTTCTACGTCCTCAGAGGCCCTCCCTCCTTCAGATACAGAAATCATGACAAAAGGCCTACGTATCCTCGTCCGCGTGAAAAGGGTGATTGACTATGCAGTAAGCACATCCCACGCTACTCAGCCAGCCATCTCACCCCGCCAAAGGTCAAGCCCAGGGTCCGAAAGGACGCCAAGGGCATTGAGAAGGTTGGAGTCAAGCACTCCATCAACCCGTTCGATCAGCTCTGCGACGAGGAGGCCGTCCGCCTGCGCGAGCGCAAAGCCTTCCCAGTTGAGACTATCGTCGCCGTCTCGGCCGGCCCGCCCAAGTGCCACGAGGTTCTCCGGACGGCGCTCGCCATGGGCGCGGACAAGGCGATCCACGTCGACATGACGGAGGATCAGGCCGAAGGACTCGAGCCGCTGACCCTCGCCCGCGCCTTGGCCGGGATCGCGCGCGAGGAAGGATCGAATTTCGTGCTCCTGGGGAAGCAGGCCATCGACTCGGACCAAGGACAGACGGGTCAGATGCTTGCCGGTGTGCTGCAGTGGCCACAGGCGACGCAGGCAAGCCATGTGGCAGTGGAGGGGGAGACCGTGAGGGTCACGCGCGAGGTGGACGGGGGCGCTCAGATGGTGGAGGCGGCGCTGCCGATGGTCGTCACGGCGGATCTGAGGCTGAACGAGCCGAGGTACGCATCACTACCGAGCATTATGAAGGCCAAAAAGAAGCCGATCGCGAGGCGGACGCTGGAGGAGCTCGGTGTGGAGGATAGGAGGACCATGAGGGTTTTGGAGGTCAAGGGTGAGTTGCAGCTCAGACTGACGAGGCGACGAATGATTCGACTGACTTGTTATCACCTGCAGAGCCTCCGAAGAGACAAGCCGGGCAGAAGGTGTCCGATGTCGCCGAGATGGTTGCCAAGTTCAAGGAGATGGGGGTGTGATAATAGGTGTTTCAATGACATATGTAGACAGACCATCCAAGAACAAAAACAAAGCCGGATATTCATATCAGCCACCAGAACATGGCCTCTACTTCCGCTGAATTGAATGAAGTCTAGAAATAACAATAAAGGCTAAGAATAATAACAACAACAGCAGAGCCTACCAACGACGACAAAGCCAAGCGACGACGACAGAGCTCACATAGCAACAATAGCAGAGCGAACATGAAGTGACAATAACAGAGCCCAGGAACAAATCCAGAGCCCAGGAACAAAACTAGAGCCTAGGAACAAAACTAGAGCCCAGGAACAAAACCAGAGCCCAAGAACAAGGAACAAAACCAACCTGTTCCAAGTCATATGTATTTACATCTACCGCTCCACGGTCAAAGCGTCCGCCAACAGCTGCGCCTCCTCGGCCGCATGCGCGCTCTTCAGACCGGCAGCGGCGCTGGCACTTGGCGCCCGGCCCGCGTATAGGACCCTCTTCCCCTGGTGGTGCTCCGTCTTATCCAGCACCGTCTCCAGCCGATCACGCACGTAGTGCCACGCGCCGCCGTTGTAGTGCTCCTCCTGCGCCCATACGATGGAGGTGGCGTTCGGATACCTATCCAAACTAGCCCTAACTTCGGCCCAGGGGAAGGGGTGCATCTCCTCAATGCGCGTGATGGCGCAGTCGGCGATGCCGTGCGTTTCGCGGTGCTTGTGCAGGGCGGCGTAGACCTGGCCGCTGCAGAGGATGATGCGGGAGACGGAGGTCTCAGACCCGGTCCCGACGTAGGCCGGGTCCTCGAGAACGGGCTGGAAGGTCGACGTCCCGGAGAGCTCGGCCATGGTAGACCGGGTCAGGGGGTGGCGCAGAAGAGACTTCGAGAAAAAGATGACGAGTGCTGGGCGATCCGTCAGCGATATCCTGTGTGTATCGGTTTCCTGAATAGAAGAGGGGCTAAACTTACGCTTCCTGAAATTCCTCTTCTGCTGCCTCCTCAAGAGATGGAAGTAGTTGGCCGGCGTGGTCGGGTAAACGATGTTGATGTTGGCGTCCTGAGGTCCCCTCTCGAGACTCTCAGGCCATGTCCTGCCCTCCTCTCCGCACAACATGAGGAACCGCTCCGGTCGCGTCGACGAGTGTTCCGCTCCCTGACCATCATATCCGTGCGGCAGGGAGAGCACGACGCCGGAACGGTCGAGCCACTTGGCCTCCCCGCCAGCGATGAAGTTATCGATGATGACCTGCGCGTTGTTGGCAAAGTCGCCAAACTGCGCCTCCCACATGACCAGCGCCGTTGGGTCCGCGAGCGAGACGCCGTACTCGAAGCCCAGAACGCCAAACTCGCTGAGGGGTGAGTTCGCAATGGTGATGGCGGCCTGACCGTCCTGCATACCGCTCAACGGCGTGTAGGTTTCTCCCGTGGCCTGGTCGTGGAATACGGCGTGTCGCTGCGAAAACGTGCCGCGCTGGACGTCCTGCCCCGTCAGGCGGATGACGTGGCCCTCGAGGCTCAGAGTACCAAACGCCATGGCCTCGGCCGTGGTCCAGTCAATCACGTCGTTGGAAATGGCGTCACGGCGGGAGGAGAGGATACGGCGGAGATTGCTGTGCGGAGTGAAGCCCTCGGGGACGGTGGTGATCCTGTCGGCTATCCTCTGGAGGGTGTCCTTATCGACGCCCGTAGGCTGTGGGGAAATGACTTGTGACGAAACCTCCTCGGGCGTCGGGAGGCTCTTCCAGGCAGGAGGAAACGTCGTCCTTTCGGATGTGACGGCCTTGCTCGCCTCGAACATGGCCTCGAGACGCTCCTGGAACCAGGCCCTCTGCCTGTCAATCTCCTCCCTCGTAAACGTGCCCTCCTCCACCAGTCGGTCGATGTACTGCTCCAAGCTGGGCTTCTTCTGCTTAATGGTCTGGTACATCTGCGGCTGCGTGAAGCTCGGCTGGTCCAGCTCGTTGTGTCCGAAGCGGCGGTACGAGACGATATCCACGACGCAGTCGGTCCCGAACTCGGCCCTCCAGTCGGCCGCCAGCTGACACACGAAGACAACGGCCTCGACGTCGTCACCATTGACGTGGAAGACGGGTGCGTCAACGTACTTCGCAACGTCCGACGCGTACGGCGTCGCCCGCGAGTCGTGCACGTCGGCCGTGAAGCCGACCTGGTTGTTTACCACAATGCGCACGGTACCGCCGACATCGTACGCCGGCAAGCCCGAAAGACCCAGCGTCTCGTACACGACGCCCTGGCCGGCGATGGCCGCGTCTCCGTGCAGCGCCACGCACATGACCTTCTCCCGGCCGCTGCTGCCGCCGCTGTTGTGAAGCTCTTGCGTCGCGCGCGCCTTGCCCGTGGCGACTGGGTCGACGGCCTCGAGGTGGGAGGGGTTCGCGAACAGCGAGACGGCAACCTGCCGACCGCCGGACGTGGCGCGCTCGCCGTCGTGGCCGTGGTGGTACTTGACATCGCCCACCATGCCGCGCAGATCGGCGCGGACGCGGCCGGCGAACTCAGCGAAGAGGTCCTCCGTCGGCTTGCCCCAGCCGGACGAGAGCATGGTCAGGCGGCCGCGGTGGCAGCTGCCGACGACGAATGACTCGACGCCATGGACATCAGTGCTGCGGTCAAGCAGGGCGTCGACGCCGGGGGCGAGCGACTCGGAGCCGTCCAGGCCGAAGCGCTTGTCGTTGGGGAACTTGGCTGCCAAAAAGCGCTCGAGGGCGGTGGCACGCAGGAGGGAGTCCAGGATACGGCGCTTCTCGTCCGTCGTGAAGGCGACGGGTCGGGGGACCTCGAGCCTCCGGCGCAGCCATGCGCGCTTCCTGCCATCAGCAATGTGGTGGAACTCGGCGCTGTGGGTGCCGCAGTAGGTGGCCTCGCAGGCAGCGATGACCTCTCGGAGGGTCATGGTCTTGCGCTCCGCGGCAAAGTTTGGCAGTAGGTCAGGGCCGAGGGTGAGTGCCTGATCCATATCTGCCTCGCAGAGGCCATGAGCGACCGGGTCGAGCTCGCTGAGTTCGTCCCGAGGGGGGGAATGGAGACCCAAGGGGTCTATTCTAGCCCGGTAGTGGCCGTGGGACTGGTATGCTTGAACCAGTCTCCGCGCTCTGGCCTCAGTAGACCCAACTTCCTTCAGGCCGGGGGTAAAAGCCGCCGGCGCATACCGCGAGGATACGAATCCTSGCGGTGGTTGGAACGCTTTTGAGGCGGGCATATGGTTTTCCATGTTGCGAAAGTACGTTCTCCAAGACACGTGGACCAAATTGGGGGAAGCCTTCCATGAGGCGTACATCTCATCGATGTACGCAGCTGACCCGCCATGGAGAAAAGCATCCGTTGAATCCTGTGAGATGTCAGATACGAACAGGGGTGGGGTAAAGGACGGAGGTGAAGGACGGCGAAGTTCAGGTTCATACCGTTCTAGGGTATGGGCTGGTTCTACTTGGAGACTTGAAGAAGTGGCAATACTCACAGGCGCTGTTCTGAGAGCCTCGGAGACGGTGGCGTGTGTTCTCGAGGACGGGATATTCTGAGGCTTGGGGACGGATATCCTCCGGTGCTGTGAGATGCGGGCCATTTGCGGAGCCCTGAGAACAGCTGTCTGGGCATGGCTCTTGAAAGCTCTATAGCAATGAAGCATGGTGATTGAGAGACGGGGGTGCCGAGAAATCTTGGTTATTCATTGAATCACCTGAATAGGGGAGTGAAGGACGGCAACGGAGAGGTTGAGGGGGTTGAAGGACGTGTATATGTCAAGAGAAAGAAGAAAAAGAAGAAGGAACGGAGTATTGACTCTACTTCAATGACTTCTTCTACGTGTGTTGAAAAACTGCCACACTCTGCGTCAATAGACTCCAGCCTCTTGGACGACGATACCCAAGCATTCGCGAAAAAAGCCTTCAACGGAAGGAAAAACAGCAAAATTGTGGTTGAGGCCCAAATTTGATATGGAAAGATAACAAAACGCCTGCTGACTCTCCGCCGGAGCAATAAAGACTTAATTAGCCTAACGATACGGATACACGGGCCAAAGATCGCTCGGAATTACTGTGTATCTATTATCTCATGCGGTGCTGTCAACCCGACCGAGACACGGAGACGCTGGTGCTTGACCCATGAACCAGGGAACCACTTCGGAAGTGGCATCCGAGGACTCGCCGCGTGAGTCGCCTCCACGTCGTGCCAAGCGACTTAGCCGGTAATTACAATGATGTTGGAGAAAGGCTAGTCCTTGCAACCCGATTTTAGGTGGTTAATTTCTTCGCCGTTGTCATGGATAGTCACATAGCCTATGTAGTAACAACACCAGAGCCGAGCAACAGACGCCAGCAAGTCAACTTGGTAGGGAAAAGCCCCAATAGCCACTTAACGAGGCCCAAATAGTCAAAATCTTCCCCCCTTTTTGAAAGTGACACTGACATCCAATATGAAGACATCTACGTTGTATCTCCCGTGGGAAAGCAGAGCCCCCTTGAACTGCTAGCCTATTGGAACGGACTTTGCTCGATCATGTCTACAATCTGTCGCGCATGGCGGCCGGATCTTCACATCGTGAGCATATTAACGAATATCTTGTTGAGATGCAGTGTTGCCACTGCTTGACAGTAGTATTTCTTTCTATGCATGTTTACCCAAGCTCCCCCCGTGCCGCCATGCATGCTGCTGATGCATATTCTTCAGAGCAGCATCCTCGAGGGATCTTGTATGTACTTCTTGACGGTGTTGAGAAACGTCACAGCTTCTCTGCCGTCGATCAGGCGGTGGTCGTACGTCACGGTGATGTACATCATCTAATTGTCCAGTTAGCCCCATTTGTCTATGGTGTCTCGACTCAGCCTACCGGGCGGATCTCCAGCTTGCCGTCGACGACCACCGGTCTCTGCATGATGGAGTTCATGTTGAACACGGCCGCCTGGGGATAGTTGATCAGCGGCGTGCCGAACATGGAACTGAAGATGCCGGGGTTGCTGATGGAGAAGTTGCCGCCTTGTAGGTCCTCCATCGTGAGCTTTCCCTCGCGAGCCTGTAAGTGGGAACGTATTCCAAATGTCAACCTTTTTGTCTGTCCCCGTCCAGATTTGTATGAATCATTGCTCTGCAGAAGAACAACCGATCTTCTTCGCCAATGCCGCAATTTCTCTCTCTAGCTCAATGATGGTCGCCCTCTCGGTGTTCCGGACTACGGGCGTGATGAGGCCCTTGGGCGACGACACAGCAATACTAATGTCGACGTAGTCTCGGTAAGTGATGACATCTCGATCTATATCGATACTGGCGTTCATCTGAGGAACCTCCTGCGCCGCCAGCGTCGCGGCCTTGGTAAAGGCGCCCATGTATCCCAGCCGGACGCCGTGCGTCTCGGCAACCTCGTCCTTGTACTTGGCGCGCCAGGCCATGAGCGCGGACATGTCCACCTCCTGCATCGTGGTGAGGGAGGCGCAGATATTCTGGGATTGTTTAAGGCGGGTTGCTATCGTCTTTCGCTGCGGGTCATTCTTTCCTGGTGTTGACGTTTGTGGTCAGCGGTTTGGATAGCCACACATGATCAGTGAGGTCTCACCTCGCGCTCGTATCTGGATGGCACCCCTTGTTGGATCGCATGGTAATTGGGCAAGCTATCCGGCTGTGTTGTTGGCGCTGTCGCTTCTCGGGGAGCCTGGGATTCTATAGGAGGTTGTTGGGCTTGCTGGAGGGGAGGCGACGGCTCAGAGGGTTTTGGAGGGGAAGACTTCGCTGCCGGTTCCGACGGTGCAACCTGCTTTGCTTCTTTCTGCGTCTCACCTGTCTCTGGAGCGGTGTCGGCAGTGGCAGTCGCGTGCCCTGTCTCTATCCGCGCAACGGGCTGCCCAACCGTTACCACGTCCCCTTCTTCTACCAGCAGCTCGCGCAGAATGCCCCCCTCCTGTGCCGTGACGGCCACGTCAATCTTATCCGTCTCGATGCTGGCAAGCTCGTCGTCCGCCTCAACGCGGTCGCCGACCTGCTTGAGAAAGATTGACAAGGTGCCCTCGTTGATCGACTCCGCCATCTGCGGCACCTTGATGACAATGTCAGCCCGTAGGAAGCGAGAGTTGCTGAAGAATCGCGGGGGCGATGGGCGCCAAGTCGGTAGTCTTTGGAGGCATGATGAACGAATTGACGAGTGACGGGGCAGTCTCGCCGCTGCCTGTCGGATGCGTTGCGCAGAGGCCATGTTGATGGGAGTGTGCCTTGGACGCAGCACGGGCGAAGACAATTCGATTGTGCGGAAGAGAATGGACGAGACATTTACTCGAGGATCTTGGTCATCCCAACCCAATCTCGGCGTTTTCAAGTTCAGAGCAGAGGCATCAATGTAATTACCACCTTGGTTGACGTAATAACAGACATAGAAGGCTGTATCAGCGCTCGTGGTGAAAGGACAGGGAGCCCGGTTGTGGTTGCCGAGATGACGGTCACGATGCTACTGGTAGTCAATACCAACAAGCATTAGGGTAGATACTTGCAGACCATCTAGGTTGGTATGCCTATCTGCGTTGCAAGCCGGCCACATGTCATGCAGATACTCTGGCTCAGGGACGTCCCTCGGTGAGTGGTGTACTCTGTCGCTGTTGGCTGTTTCCATCGCAGTGAAGTGTCCTCTTGTAGAGTGTATGTCGTGGCCGGTGTTTGGTTTGTGTTTGGAGCTGAGACTAGAGTTAGGGTGCTGGCCCGGAGCTGCTCCATTGACCTCGGATATCGCTCCCGAGACGATAATGGGGCCGCTCTCGGCCCCAYACCTCACAGTAGTCCGCTCCGAGTCCAATTTTCGAACAACATGTTCTGAGAGACTTATTATTTCACGACCATAAACGGCATGCCTACTCGCCCAAGCCCTTAGTGTAGCTCTTCCCCGCATCATCCTCCAGGTTTCTCCATCCGGCTCCAAGACGGCCCAGAAACCAACATCCGGGGAACAGTGTGACTCGCGCCTCTCCCCATCCGGGCGACAGCCCTGGGCCCCTGGTCCACTTGCGAAATCCATTTAAGCTGGGTTTTTCTCCCCGGGCGATCAATATCTTAGCTTTGCTACTCTATGTACTTCAGTTGAGCTCTGGCCTCCGAAAAAGAAGACCAGAAGATCTCGACTCAAGTCACCGTTGTATTTGAAAAGATGTCCCCCAACAGCTCAGATGGAGATCACGCCGGAAAGCTCGCAGATCCCCAGGAACCCCAACTCTCACAGGTAGAGGCTGTTGAACATGGACAAGTCTACAACATCGACCCAGCCGAGGAGAGGACGATGGTGCGGAAGTTGGACTGCGTTATCATGCCGCTCATGGCCGTCGTCTACTTCTTCCAGTGTGAGTCCCGTCGCTGTGCCCAGAGCCGCAAACAACTCAAGACAACCTCTGACATCTGACCCTCGACCACAGACCTCGACAAGCAGTCCATCAACCAGGCCGCTATCTTCGGCCTCCGCAAGGATCTTTCCCTGACCGGCGAGCAATATTCATGGGCCGTCTCCCTCTTCTACCTCGGCCAGCTCTGCTCAGAGTACCCGGCCATGTACCTCCTCTCCCGCCTTCCTATAACCATCTACGTCGGGGTTACCATCGTCATATGGGGCGCCGTCAACATGGCCATGGCAGCGTGTCACAACTTCCAGGGGCTAGCTGCCTCCAGGTTCTTCCTGGGCTTCGCTGAGGGCAAGTGATATCTTCAAAGGAGACACCCAACGTCACGAGGGTCGTCAGCTAATACTTCCTCTCCGCAGGCACCGTCTCTCCCGCCTTCATCATCATCACCTCCAACTGGTACGTCAAGTGCGAGCATCCCATCCGCGTTGCCACCTGGATCTCCATGAACGGCGTCGCCCAGATCCTCGGCGGCCTCATGATGTACGGCATCGGCCACGCCCGCCTCGCCATCGCTCCCTGGCGCGCCCTGTTCATCATCTGCGGTGGCCCCACCTCCCTCGTCGGAGTCGCCTTCATCTTCCTGATGCCCCGGGACCCCTCCACCGCCTGGTTTCTTACCCCGCGCCAGCGCGAGGTCGCTACGAACCGCCTCGCCGTCGACCGCGCTACCGGCGACCGCACCGACTTCAACCGGCAGCAGGCCCGCGAGGCCCTGACGTCCCCCATGACCTGGCTCTACCTCTTCATGGCCCTCTGCATTACCCTGACCACGCCCATCATCAAGTTCTCCGCCACCGTCGTCAACGGCTTCGGGTACGACGTCTTCCAGACCATGCTCGTCGGCATGCCCGCCGGCGTCCTCAACGCCGCCACCGTCTGGACCTCCGCCCTCGTGCCGCGGATACTCCCCGGGACCCGCACCTACACCGCCATGGCCCTCTGTCTCGTGCCCATGGTCGGCTCCGTCCTGCTCATGACCCTGCCCGCCGAGGCCGGCTGGGGCATCATCGTCTCCACCTGGATGGGCGGCTGCTCCTCCGCCCTCCTCAGCAGCGCCGCCTCCATCATCGCCTCGAACGTGAAGGGCAACACCAACAAGAGCGTCGTCTCCGCGGCCTTCTTCATCTCCTACTGCGTCGGCTGCATCGTCGGCCCTTTCGCCTGGACGCAGAAGGACGCCCCGCGTTACAGGACCGGTTGTATCCTGAGCTTGGCGTCCATGGTCGCACTCATTATTGCCTTCGCCGTGTTCCTCGTCGCCGCCAAGAGGAAGAACGCCAGGCGCGACGCCAAGGCGGCCGAGGGCAGGTCCGAATATCTCGTGGAGAAGGGCGACGGGACGCAGCGGTTCGGCGTCTCGACCGACTCGGACATGACAGACGTGCAGGACAAAGGTTTCCGATACACCATTTAGGATGAGAGTTTTGTGATTTAACCGTCAATTGAAAATGCGCTCTATTGCTCGCTAGTCTCCACGAGTATGTTGTGTTAGTTGTGGACATGCGACGATCAAGCAGAACGTCCGAGTGAAGAACTACTCGATCAACGTTGTTAGAGACGGACTAGATCCTAAGGCAAACTCAAGTACGTAACAAGAGACGTCGTTCGAAAAGGAGAATAACTTGCAACAGGCAAAGAACGGATTGAAAATTTGTGCCATATTATTTGGCAAGGCAGGCACATACCAGGGCATGAGGATAAGTCTACAAAGACGTTCATAATATTTCATCTTCTCAACCCCTCGGAGTTGCGACTCGCAATCCACTTGTCGGGGTAATAGCGGAGCGCCTCCTTTAGAACTAGGACTCAAACTCCGTCGCTTAGTGCCATGACCGTTTCAATCGGGTTTGGTTCAGCCATTGGAGTCTTCTCGACCGTGGAAAACACGACAATGAGTCCCGACAGGGCTATCTAGGTTGTCGGGTACGAAGGCCCATATGCAGTGTAACTACCTCAGCTACCCTACAAGGTGAATCCTTTCGGTATGTACTCGTGAAATCTCACGATCACCGGTGCATGAGTCGAAGGTAGGTCCGATGAAGATGCTTCTGACTATTTTCGCAACCTCGAGAGCCACCGGAAATAGCAGGACGATGAGGCGGTGAGTGCCATTTGTCCACTCGAACGTTGCAACCTGTTGTCAACAGAAGAGTTGTCCCATGTCAACAACAGTCGCTTGGATTCCGCGAGAGCCGCACGGTCCATCCAAACACTTCGGCCCCGGGTGTCGGACAAAAAGACCGAGGGGAGGGCGGGTCACCCCGTGTGTCAAATATATCACCCATGCTGCCATCCTAAATTTAGGCCGAGGCTGGGGTTTTCCCTTGATGCGAAATCCCGTAATAGCCCATCACATTGTCACTTGTCGGACTTGCTGCTCTGACATCAGCCGCGGTCTGCTTCCTCTGACGCAAGTGCCTCGATCTACCGGTTAATTGACTGAGTCCTAATTGCTTTTACTCCGACGTCTTCATCCTCCACGACATATTTCGCGGGTCGGGAGCAGAAATGGGCATACTGTTCAGTGCCTCCAAAATTGCTGGCCGATTTGCTGACTTGACAAAGCCAGCACAGAAATCCGAATGCTCAGCTCCAGGAGTTGGCCCAGGGACAGGCTCAAAACCCGATCGCGAGTCGACTTTTGTCAACTCCGCTTTGTGTCTTCCAAGCCGACCGCTCAGTCCGAAGTCCGTTCAAATCAAAGTAGGCTCCTTGGGAGGGATATGCCGGGATCGGGTCAGTTGAGACCAGCTTTCCATGTCCATGGAGTATTGTGGGTTTCCAAGGTGACATGATACAGAACCGAGATTCAAACGTAAACAGACATGTTCCGCCATAACCGAGGCAACAATGAACACATAACTTTGAGCTCATGGGGCGTAATAGACGCCCATCGGATGCCTCCAGAAGGCACAATTGTTGCCTCGGCTCTCAACAAGACTTAGATCACCCAGAATCATGCACGTCTGATGTCAGTGAACCACACTCGTATTTGCCACTCGGAAAGTTCCCCAAAGTAGCGTGGACCGTTCTACGCATCGCCATCTGGGAGCCAATTCCTAGTCTTTCGGAGAAGCGCAGGCGAAAATCACCTGAAAGGGCTGAGTTGAAGAGGCCTCACGACATAGTAGTGAGTGGAGAAAACTCCGGCCTTGACGTCGTCGGTATTTCTGGAAGTCCTAGCCGGCCGACCCCTAAGTTCGGATGGTCTTAGCTTTCCGGGGGGCAGTGTTGGGACGAACGCGGCTTCGGCGCGTCTTCGATGGTGCTTCCATGCTTCCCCTTGACCCATCTCAAGGGCTGACGGACTGAGCCTCGGTGGAGTTTGTTCCTTGTTTTAGACACCCTCGACATAACGTTAAAGCGAGGTCGTCGATTTATGACGTCGTTATTCCCCTATAGCGGCTCCTATAGCGGGGAGCCGGTTCCCCCGAATACGAGTCAAGCATTGCTCCGGTCCACAGATCGTCGGTGCGATCGTCATTAACGAGTGGGAAGGGGTCTCAATCCCTCGTATTGGCCGTACCGGTGACCATAACAAACGAAAGTCTGGAGAATCGCAGTGACGAGCAAGAGTATATAGATGGACCGGTTGTGCAGGTTGAAGTGGCTGTTTCTCTCTCCTCATCACACAACTCACACTCACTCCAATCAACAACTACTACCATCACTCTAATCAACTACAACTCTTTTTGTCTAATCAACAAACTTCTTCAAAACCACCTTCAAAATGCAGTTCTTCACCGTCCTCGCCACCGCCGCCGTCGCCTCCGCCGCTGCCGTCGGCAAGCGTGACGTGACCTTCAAGGTCTCCGACTTCAGCGCCAGCTGCATCCCCCACAGCAGCCAGTGCTCCTACTCCTTCAACGTCATCCAGCCCGGCACCATGGAGACCACCGGCGTCCAGTGCGGCGGCCTCTTCCTCGCCAACGGCATCGGCCAGTTGCCCGACGTCAAGGAGGGCCCCTGCACCGAGTCCTCGCGCACCTTCGACGTCGTCCGCTCCGAGGAGGGCCTGACCTTCTCCGTCTCCCAGCCCGTCACCCCCAGCAGCAACCAGACCGGCACCCACCTGATCCCCGCCGCCCAGCTGGCCGTCTCCAACGAGCCCAACGCCGTTGTCGAGAAGTACACCGGCCCCGTCGCCTTCGACCTCGAGTAAGCGGTCCGCCGACAGATTGGCTCTGCTTATGGAACCCTCGCCTCGGCACGAAATACCAAGCAAGCACATCGATGCGTGTGAGGTGGTAGACTGTGACTTGCTCAGTCTAGGGATGTACAACTATTAGATGTAAAAATAGACAAATACATTTTGATAACATCATTCTCGCTAGCCCCATCTGTGAAGTTATTCAGTTGCATAGTTTGAAAGTTGGACTTTGCTCAACCCGATGGCGCAATATGTGAGTCCGATGTTGTAACTGGTAGTGTCAAGGGGGATGTACCACGTCTTCGATTCCGTGTAAACAGGCTAAGAAAGCTGCAACATGATTCTCTACATGGTACCTATCTATGCATGGACCATCAAGCAAGATTCTTTGTGCAGTGTAACCGCCCCTTACATCTGCTGACCCATCGCACTGATCTCTTTGACAGCCTCCAGCTCGGGCAAGAAGCTCTCAAACTTCCCCTTGATCATTTTCCACGCGGTAGCCGTGAGCGGGACGCGCAGCGGTATCTTCTCACCGCGGCTCGCGATGCCGTAGATGGCCTCCGCGATGGCAGACGGCTCGGCGCCAACGCCCATCTTGAGACCGGCGTCGACGTACCTCGCGAGCACGCGGGCGGGCATGTCGTCCGCCTGGTACGCCGGGTGAGGCGCGGTGTGCGCCTTGCTGTGGCCCTCGAAGTTGGTCTTGACGGCGGCCGGCTCGACGATGCAGAAGTTGACTTCAGAACACGTTAGAGGCTGCTGCGTCCAAGATAACGGCGACCTTGCGAATGAACGTACTGTTCCAGTCCGGATGCATCTCCCTGGCCACGGACTCGGTCCAACCCTCGACGGCCCATTTCCCAGCGTGGTAATAGGCGTGGCCCGGCAGACCGAGCTGGCCGGCGAGGGAAGAAACATTGAAGATAACGCCACCGCGGTGCTCTGCGTGCTGGCGCATGACGCCGATGGCACGCGTCGTCACGCGCGCGGTCCCGAAGAACAGCGTCTCCATCTCGAGATGCGTCTCCTCCTCGGTCGCGGCCTCGGTGTCCCCCGACAGCGAGTACCCCGCGCTGTTCACGACGGCGTCGACGTGAAAATCATGACCGAGATGCGCCGCGGCAGCGTCGAATGCCGCGTTGACGGAGGCTGGCGAGGTGACGTCGAGAGCGAGCTTGAGAACGCGGGCGTCGTCGTCGGGGAGGTAGGACAGGTCGGCCGGGTTGCGGGCCGTGGCGATCAGGCGGTGCGACGGCTTGCTTGCGATCAAAGTCGCCAGGGCTTTGCCAATGCCGGACGAGCAGCCGGTAACTGGAAAGACGTCAGTTGGCTGAGCGCGTGGGATGAGTCTGCGCGGAGACGTGGGGAACCTACTCAACCAGGTTGCGTCGGGTGGCAAGGTGTATGGCTTCGGGTTGGCTGGGTTCATCTTGGCGGGCTGTCAGGTGATCAAGTTGAGGACTTGTCGACTTCGTCTTGTCTGTCATCGCATGTTTCCACCTCTTTTCGAGGTTCATCGCGGCCTTCTTGTAGTCTCACCATCTGGAGTCCCCCTGAATCCCCTAAATGCAGATTTCACCCAAGATCAGCCGAAAGGCTTACCCTCGGAAGATCGGCAGCCTCCTGGTTGGTTAGACTGACAGCTCTAAATCCTTCGTTGGAATGCGAACGCGGGGGTGAGTCAACGGCAGCCGTCAGCAACACGGCGAGCCCAAAACGGCTGGCCGAGGGTCTCTGCATCCGCATGCAACTAAATCTCGAAATTGGTGCCGGATAACGGATGCGCAGAGGTACCGATAGCCTGTATGCAAGTCACAACAGTCTGTTCATTGAAAAGCCCTTGCTAGGCGCCCGACTTCAATCATTCTGGCAAACGGAGCATTTTCCGGAGATAGTGGTCCTGCTCCCGTAGTTCCGGATGAATTTTGACATCCCGCATGGCCGTTATGTCGGTAAGGCCATTTAAAAGCAACCTTCAGTCAGACGTCGCGTCGCATTGGAGCTGCGCCCTCTCATGCAGGGTGTCATTGGCCTCTTAGATCTCGGCCTGTCCGTCTCGGATAAGGAAACGGTATTTCCGCGTCAGCAATGAGAATCATAAGTGCGTCGACACCAAGCTTCACGGGATGTTGTGCTAAGTCCGTTGCCGTTGTGGCGCCTTAAAATCACCTAAATCGCGGCTACATGAGAAACAACGGTTCATTAACATTGATCTAGTCGAAAACTGCATCATCATTCTACCATCTCTCACGAGACACACCGACGCAACAACATCCACCATGATCTTCGGAAACAAGTCAGCAACCTTCAACCCGGGCGAAGACATCCCCGACCTCTCCGGCAAAATCATCCTCGTCACCGGAGGCAACGCCGGCCTCGGCAAGCAATGCGTCCTCGAGTTCTCGCGCCACAGCCCGGCACAGATCTGGCTCGCGGCGCGCAGCCCCGAAAAGGCCCAGGCCGCAGCGGACGAGATCCGACAAAAGGTCCCCGGCGCGCCGATCAAACTCCTCCAGCTGGACACCGCCTCCTTCGCGTCCGTCAAGAAAGCCGCCGCTAGGGTGCTCGCGGAGTCGGGCCGCCTCGATATCCTGATGCTCAACGCCGGCATCATGGCCGCGCCCGCGGGCCTGACGCAGGACGGCTACGAGCTGCACTTTGGCACGAACCACATGGGTCACGCGCTTCTGACAAAGCTGCTGACGCCTCTTCTTGAAAAGACGGCACGAGAAGGGAGCAGCGACGTGCGCGTCGTGTGCGTGTCGTCGCACGGGCACACTTACGCCGCGGGGGGCGGCCCGCGGTACGAGACGCTGAAGACGGAGGCGGAGGAGCTCGGCGCGTACGGGCGGTACTTCCAGAGCAAGCTGGCCAACGTGCTCTTCGCGCGGCAGCTTGCGAAGGAGCATCCCATGTTGACGGCTGTCTCGCTCGACCCCGGGATCGTCAGCACGAACCTCATGGCCGGTACCACGGGGTCCTACTGGCTCCTGCGGGCTGTTGGACAGATTGCCAACAGGTGGCTCGTCACCTCGGTCGAGACGGGTGCCCGGAACCACCTCTGGGCGTCAGTGTCGAAGGACGTGAAGAGCGGCGAGTTCTACGGACCTGTTGGTGTCCACGGGGCGGCGAGCAAGGATGGTCAGGACGATGCCCTGGCGAAGGAGCTCTGGGACTGGACGGAGAATGAGCTCCAGGGTCACGTTGCTTAGGACTGACTAGAACATGAGAATGCGGGTGTATGATATGTGTGAAATATCTAGCTATTATGGGTTTAGTTGTCATTACATCATCAGTTTACTAGGTTTTATGTACTGTTCAAACTGTGTTTGGTTGAACAATACGATAACAACCTCCTGAGCACGAAACTTCGGGTATCTGTACTATCAATGACACGGCAAGGGAGGCATATCCATCAGTCGTCCGCATACCCGCGCAGCCACGCGTCTTCCATCAACTCCCGGGCAGACAGCCTGTCCTCCGGCCTCCACTGCAGCATCTTGCGCAGGAAGGCTAAGAAGCTGGCCTGCTCCTCCCCCTCGAGGTTTTCCTCTTCCTCTTCGAGCGATGTCTGCGGTATCTCCACGTCGAGATCCAGCTGGCCTGAGGTCATGTTAGATGCATCTCATAGTCAAACCCTCGGACATCCGCGAGCAAGACTCACCATCATCGCCAAAGAAGGCCTTCCAGGCCGAACCCCTCTCCAGGAGATCCTCCGGTGGCGGACCGAGCAAGGCCACCATCCTCGCGAAATGTGCCGCCTTCGACGCCGTCGGGTCTCGTAGCCTCATTCTGAATAGTAGTTTCCCTTCAAACAGATCCCATATCTACTCTCCGATTAGCTTCCCAACCCCATCCCATCGTCGTCGGTCAAACTCACTAGCAGGCCCAGGGCCCAGATGTCAATCTTCTCGTCCCACGTCAGGCCCAGCACGATCTCGGGCGCGCGGTACAGGTCGGGCATGACCTCGCCCTCCAGTGGGAACGGCTCGTCGTCGATCTGGGCGTCGCCAAAGTCGGTGATGACCGGGTCGCCGGGCCGGTCCGGGATCTCGAGCCCGGTCGAGGCGTAGACCGTGCGGCCGCCGGGGAGGACCTTGCGCGCGCTGGGCAGGGTCCACTCGGCCTCTACCAGCTCGCGGAGCGTCTGCTCGTCCTTGATGGAGAGCATGATGTTTCCGTCTTGGAGGTCTGATAGGTCACAGTCAGCTACGTAGTATCTATGGTGATAAAGGTTCGCGGTGCATTACCTGTGTGCACGACGTGCGCGACGGAGTGGAGGTAGTCCAGGCTGAGCAGCAGGCCGTATATCAGACCCTTGAGCAGGTTCGCCGGCACCTTGCCGCCCGCCATCTCGCGGAYRTCCGCGAGAGAGATGCCCAGGGTCTCCATCACCAGGCACACGTGAGGGCCGCTCCGGCCGGGCACCTCGAAGGAGTCCTCGGCTAGCCTCACCAGCCTCGCCCCGGGGTGCTTGGACTCGAGGGACTCGAGGTACCGCAGCACCTTGACCTCGTTGGCCGCCTGCCGGGTCCTGCTCTCGTAGACCTTGAGCGTGACGTACGTGTGCTCTCTAGACGTAAACGTCAGTGAAGTCTGCTTCGCAAAGGGGAGAAAGGACCGTACTGCAGGTCACGGCACAGCCATGATGTCGACGCGGAGCCGAAGCCGAGCTTGAGCAGGACCTGGTACCGGTCCTCGAACACCTCGCCGATCTGCACGGGGTACCACCGGTCCGGGTCGTACCAGGAGAACGTCTCCTCCTCCAGCCGCGCGTCCTCGCCGTACAGCTCCTCGGGCTCGGCGTCGGGCAGCTGTCTCGGGGGCGACGAGGCGCCCCGTCCCGTCATGGCGTTTCGTCGTCTCCGCACGGAGGGGGGTCGGGGTCGGAGGGGGGATGGCGGCCGGGGGTTAGCTTCTATCTCTGGCGGTGAGATGGGATGTCTGGTTGTCAAGGAGAGAGCGGTTTGCGGGATGACTGAGTGAAATTGTGGGCGGGTTGAAGATGACAACGGTCCAATTGCAAGAGTCGCGACCCTGCAACTTCCCCACAAGCGACTTCTTTAATCTTGTGCGACCAGAACCCCGGTCGAGTTGGCATGACAGGGGGTTGCGGTTTCTTCAAGGCTTTGTAAGTTCGTCAAAGACTCTTTCTCTCAGCATTCGCCAATGCTGATTTGATCGAGGTTGCAAGAAAGAAACTGTCAACAATGGATGTCCTTTAATGTTTATTTCGGGTACAACCCTGACTTGCATGGGTTTCGACCAAATTTGGCCCTGGCTTAGAGGAACGCAACATGACTTGAGATACTATCCGACGTTGTCTCAAGTCACCGCCGTGAAGACGATGAGATCCTGAGTCGCGCTCATCCGCTTGTGAGTTTTAATACGTAGCGGTATGTGAATAACCTTGCGAAGCATAGGCAACAAAGTGAGGAACAAATTTATACATTAGAATTACTCCCCAGTATGCTACCAACCGATCATCCCGATTTCCGACGTCTAAACAGTTGGTCGCCATGCTTACTCCCCACATCCCCCCCATGAAGTATGTCATCGAGTTTCCATAGTCATCATCAAGCAAATGTCATCAAGTCGTTTACGTTCATAGACGCCCATCAATGCAAACACAAACTCTCCCCTCAGGCAACGGCGGAAATCTCCTTGACGGGCACGGGCAGCGTGATGACGTCGCAGGTGACGGTGCGCTGCGAGTAGATCTCGCCCAAGGTCCAGTTGCTGTTCTCCCAGTACGTCTCCTCGCACCGGAGGTCCGCGACGGCGCCGCCCTTGGCAGTGTACCGGGCTCTATTCTCATCGTATCAGTCACTCACGTCTTCCGAATGGACAAATGAAAGACACTCACGGGTACTTGGGGTCGTCGTTGCAAGTCCACGCCTGGCTCAGCGTCACAGCCCCGTCGGGCCTGCTGAACGTGAACGACGTGTCGGCGCTCTCGCCGTCGGGCGCCGTGCAGCTGTACGTCTGGTCGCCGTAGAAGAAGTCGCCGAGGCGGCTGCTCGCGGCCTCGCAGGAGACGACGTAGTCGAGCACCGGGTTGGTGACGTTGAAGCTGACGTAGCCCCACGAGTTCTGGTGCGACGGCGTGCTGAAGATGTAGCTCGCGTGGAAGTCGAGGCCCGTGAGCGTCCACTCGGCGAGGCGGCCGGAGCGCTGGCCGCAGGAGGGCGTGGGGTCGGAGGCCTCGGCGCGGCGGGCGAGGGGGGAGGTGAGGGCCGGGGCGGCGAGGAGGAGGGCGCGGAGGAGATGCATGGTTTGTGTCGTCTGAAGGTGTTTTGCGGTGGTGGTGTGTGACGAGGATGAGATGAGGTTAGATGAGACGAGATGAGGTTGGTTAGATGAGATGGAATGAGATGAGATGAATTACTGTGTTGTTGATGGTGACCAAGGACTTCTGAGATATCCGGACGGGAACGAGGTCAAGTATAAATATGCCACTCGTCAGGATCCAATGATCGCCAACTGTCTCCGTGCCTCTTTCGCGGTCAACCCAGCCATGTTTGCCCCTCAATCCGCATGAAAGTCGGTAAAGCCGAAAGAGAGCAAGAATGGGTGAAGAGCGACAACGCGACGTACCTTGACGAGGAGGCGGGGGCGTCGAACATGACGTAGCACTGGGTGACCATTCCTCGTATTCCCCTCCTCCTCCGAGGTACCTCACCGGTGTCCGTTGTCCGTCTTTCTTCCTTTCTGCATTCTATTATACAATGGTATGCAGTTTTTGTTTCCCACGCCGTCCCCATGGCCGTGGATCCTTTTCCTTTGACAAGCAAGCGGGATAAACAAAAAAGACACCAACCAGACCATGCAGGTGGGAGAGAACCGGCGCCAAACGGGACGAGAAACAAGGATGACCCCGCGTCGAGAAACTGCCCGATTCCGGCTCGTCGCTGCAGGCACCATCTTTTTCTGCATTGGCATTAGATGGGACCCTAAAGATGTCCATTATTAGCAAGATTGTCTCTCCATGTCCTTGTCTGCTGAACATACCTGCATGGACTTTTGCCCAAGGGCTGACTGAATGCCCGCCGATCTCTCCCCGCCGGGCGCCTCGTGTTGGCAGCGGGAGGCTTGCCCCCTAGCGCATTAACGTGCTGACGGCGCTGTGCCCGTTTCACACGCTTCCGTGCAGCCACGATCCTTGGTGCGTACAGTGGCTGGGCGGGCGGTGGTGGTTGGGACGATTCAGGGTCCTGGGGTGTTTTGGAGGTGGGTGTTGTCGATCCGTTTTTGGGATGGCATTTCCTCGGACACATTACGGTCTTTACGAGATGGGACAGATGAAAGCGAGCAGCTCCAAAGGGTGCAGGGAGTTAGCCGGTCGGATCGAAAGCCATCTTTGCCTTTTCTGAGAAACACCGTAAGTCACAGAGCTGAAAAAAAGTCTCCGTCACTCTGAGAGGTATGATGTCCATTTCGCCTCCTTCACTGTTCCCAGCGGTCGACCCCCAAACGAAAAGGAACCCGCTTCGGTCGGCGCCTCTCATGCTCGTCATGCCACCCGGGCCGCCGATCACGAACCGGGGCGGGCCCTCGGTTCCACGACGCGAGCAACAACACATGCCAGCCCATTCGTCCGTATACCGATGGAATGCTGCTGCTGCTGCTGCTGGACGGGGATTCCACTTGATGCCAACGCTCCAGGGAAACGTTACAAGTGGCTGGGCGGTGCGGGTCGTGTTCCCGTCTTCACCGACTCGATGGCTCCGGCTCTCTCGGCCGATGCTGTGTCACCTACTGCCCACGGGACTATCGAGTTCTGGAATGCATGCGCGTTCGGATCTGACCGCCAGGCAGGTACATTTTTAGAAAGAAAAAGCCATAGTCGGTGAATGGTGTCTGCTGATGAGCTGTAGAGCTGATCGAGGCGGTCTGTAGGTATCCGGAATGTAAGGTGAGTTTTGACGGGAAGCGTTTGACTTGCTGGCTGGTTGTGAGCTCTTTAGGTATCGACTCTACCCATCCACCTGCACCAACCACGCCTGCAGTGTTTGGATTCTGGGTTTGCGCATACGTGGCTGGTGGGAAGTCGAATCGACAGCAGAATGCAAACACATCTCGAAACCGTAGGTCCTGTCTCATCTCAACTCACATCGGACATGCTGAACATGAAATGTAAGAACAGAATCTGGGGTTAGGTGCGCCCGAATATGTCCAACCCAAAAGCACCACTACAAAATCCCACTCGCTTCGTCCATGCAACGCAACGCTGTCGTCTGCTCGTGCCGTCATATCATTCCGTCGTGTTCCAAGAGTCTCATCAACCTCGTCTTCCTCAGCTCACTGGCCCCACATCAACACCCTCCACCGCCATCCGTCCAGCAGCTTCATGTCGGCCTCGGCGACTTCCGTGTCGCCGCGCTCGATCTTGGCGCTGAGGCGCTTCAGCCGCTTCGACACCGTCTTGGCCACCAGCAGCGAGACCTCGTTGGAGAAGACGTACAGCACGGCGAAGACGAAGAAGGCGATGCTGGCGAAGCTGTTGCGCCCGAGGACGCTGTCCTTGATGCGCGCCAGGAGCGCCTTGCTGCGCGAGAAGGCGTACTCGGTGTCGTTGGTGGTGGACTGCACCTCTGACGACTTTTCCGACGAGGGGCGGCGGAAGATGCGCTTCACTAGCGGGATGAAGGTTGCACTGGGTGGTAGATGTTAGCGTAGCTCCTGAGATGAGGCGTTGGCGGTCGTAAGAGAAGACTCACACGGCGCCGCCGATCAGCCAGTTCCTCCACCGGTGGTTCTCGCCGTCCCGGATCACTATGCCCACCTGCTTGCGCAGGTTCTTGAGGTCTACGAGGAGCATGCGCCCCTGGTTCCGGATCTGATCCTCGAGCTCCAGCGAAGTTGCTCCCCCGAGGCCGTTCCTCTTGCGCTGGAGCGTGACGTACTCCCGCAGGGCAAACTGCGTACTCGTCTTCAACGACTTGAGGTCCTGGGTCGTCGTGGTGAGGGGGTTGAGCGCCGCCGCCCCTGGTCGAGGGGCCTCCGCCACGCTCGCTTGCTGCGAGTGCGGGGTCGGGTAGGCCGCGGGGCCGGCCATCTGCTCGACCGGGGGCTGGACGGAGATACCGGGGACGGGGACCGGCGGGGGAGGTCCGTATGTGCTGGTGCCGGGGTACTGCGTCGAAGGGTCGGTGGGCTGCGCTGGCCGGCCGTACTGGTCGGACGGGCGGGCGTAGTCCGGCTGAGCGGGGCGCGAGTACTCGGACTGGGCGGGTCGCGAGTATTCGGATTGCGCAGGCCGGGAATACTCGGGCTGAGACGGACGAGATGAAGAGTATCCAGTCTGAGACGGCTGGGAGTACTCGGGTTGAGAAGGGCGCGGGTACTGAGACTGAGACGGACGCGAGGACTCGGGTTGAGACGGCCCGGGGTACTGGTCCGCCGGGGCCCCCGAAGGATAGGCTCCGGGGCCTTTGTACGGCGCCGAGGCGGTGGAGGTCTGGGCCGGTCGACTTTCCATTGTCCTAGACGCCAAAGTGGCACGAGGAGTTGGTGGCGGTGAGAGTTTCTGTCAAGTATCACAGCGTTGGGACGGTGGTGTTGCGGGGACCAAACGATGGGGTCAACCCTGTAGATAATCGGAATAAGGAGAGCAACTCGATCAGAGGGGAATTTGCTTGAAGCGACAAGGACAGGCAACGATGGAAAAGACGAAAGATGCTGGAATTATTGGAATTGATACAAATAATAGGGTGGCGGGGGATTCGAGAGGAGCGTCAGAGCAGCTCACCTCACCTCACCTCACAAGGCAAGCGCCAGCCGCCGCCAGTGGCAGCTGCGCGGGAAGGAGTGGACAGGTGGGGTTCGAGGTTGCCAGCGAACCGAACGGGCAGGAACGACCCACTCCTCCTGCGGGATGTGGGCCCATCACACAGTACTAATTAAATCCCAAAATTCAACAGCCGCACGTTGTCTGTCTTTGCTCTGTCGGATTGGATCGTCACCTTTTCCATCTTTCAACTCGAGTCAGTTCAGTTGCGCTCCCCCTTCGCCCACGAAAGTCCCACGAAAGTCCCACGAAACTCGACAATGTCCGGCCAGGCACCCCCCTCCCGCTTCACGACGCAGAACCAGACGACGTCGGAGCGTCTGTCGAGCAACACCGTCGGCCTCGTCGCGCTCTCTGACTTCCGCAAGCGACGCGCCGAGGTCCTCGACCAGCAAGACCGCGAGCGCGAGGCCGCCCTCTCCGGCGCCTCCACCCCCGACCGCTCCCACTCCGCGACCCCGGACCCCGGCAGCGACTCGGCCGGCGGCGCGAGCAAGCCCAAGAAGAAGAAGAAGAAGCTCGGCGGCAGCAAGCTGTCGTTCGGCGACGACGAGGAGGACGGGGAGGAGGATGCGGTGCCGATGAAGAAGGGCAAGAAGGCCGACGCGGACGCAGAACAAAAAAAGAGCAAGGTGGTCGCCAACGCGTCCGTCGCGTTCGTTCCCAAGGTCATGTCGAAGGCGGCGCTGCGCCGCGAGGCTGCCGAGAGGGAGGCGCTGCGGCGGCAGTTCCTCGCCATTCAAGACGCCGTCAAGGCCACCGAGATCGCGATACCCTTCGTCTTCTACGACGGATCCAACATCCCCGGCGGCACGGTGCGCGTGAAGAAGGGCGACCACATCTGGGTGTTCCTGGACAAGAGCCGCAAGGTCGGCGCGGAGCTGGGCGTCGGCGAGAAGGCCAACGCACGTAGGGAATGGGCCCGGGTCGGCGTGGACGACCTGATGCTCGTGAGGGGGACCATCATCGTTCCGCACGTGAGTTCTAACATTCGTCTTCTATTCGTGTAT
This sequence comes from Colletotrichum magnum, assembly GCA_022457145.1. Classification (NCBI taxonomy): domain Eukaryota; kingdom Fungi; phylum Ascomycota; class Sordariomycetes; order Glomerellales; family Glomerellaceae; genus Colletotrichum; species Colletotrichum magnum. Next base: position 102,948 of record JAJHHK010000133.1, read on the forward strand.
CCTGACTAACGTAGCGTCTCTACAACAGCATTACGAGTTCTACTACTTCATCATCAACAAGACTACTGGCCCCGACGGCCAGCGCCTGTTCGACTACGCGGCCGAGGCGGAGCCCAGGCCGGACGCGCCCGAGGCCGACGAGGCCCCCGCGGCGCCATGCGCCGGGCTGACGACCGCGGCAGAGCTCAAGGAGGCGGCGGTCAAGGCGCTGCCCGACATCAGCACCCTCGAGGGCGCGGCCGACGACCCGATCGTGACCAAGGTGGTGGACCGGCGGTGGTACGAGCGCAACAAGCACATCTACCCGGCGAGCATGTGGCAGGACTTCGACCCGGAGAAGGACTACCAGAACGAGGTCCGCAAGGACGCGGGCGGGAACACCTTTTTCTTCTCGAGGTGAGAGAGAGTCGAAGCAATCGTTTGAGAAGGGACAAGAGTTCAGCAATGGTGGCTGCCGAAAGACTTGGCTTTCTTTGTTCAGCCCGCCACCATTCGGAACAGGAGCGCGAGGCCGAGGATGAAGAACCATCCAGGCCAGAAGACGATGATGATGAGCATGTGGCCGCCGGGCCCCAGGATCGTCGTGGCGAACTCCATGAAGACCTTTTTGCGTATCCTGCGGACCCTCTTGGAGTTCCATCCGGTTCGCGCTGATCTTTGGAGGGTCGACAGGGTCATCTTGGAGGCTCGTGCCGAGTGGGCGGCGAACAGCCTCGTCGCGATGACGGCCGACGTGAGAGTCGAGGTGGCGAGGAGGTGGCCGTACACAAATAGAAGCGAAGAGGCGACGGCAAGTAACCTCTGGAAGCGGACCGCGAGGTCAAGGGTAGGACCGAAGACGGCGACGATGTCGGAGCGTTGATGGCGGATGCCGAGGGCGGGCTCGTGCGTCGACGAGGTCAGGAGGGCGGCCTTGTTCATGATGGCTGTCGATGCCTCGGCAAGGGCTTGCTCACGATCTACCGCGGTGCTCTTGGTGGTCTGAGGGTGGTGGTTGTGGTGTTGGTGTTGGCGTTGGTGGCCGTGAAGAGGAGGGCTTGGCCCGTCAGGGGAGACGGCGGCGGCATGTTCAGGTTGTTGCAGCGCGGGATATTTATCAACAGAGGGCATCTGGTCACCAACGACTGAATGCAACCTAACGGCTCATCACGCGCCGCTATAGTAGACTTTTGTTCTGGATATCGCGGCAAGAGAGCGCTTACTCCAACAGTCCTGTATGTACTGCGTACCTATAATAGGTAACCCGAGACGAATAGTTACTTTGGAAGTATTCCGATGAGACGAACAAGAGCTGAACCTCGCGCCTGATACCCGTCGCCGCGGCCGTCCCCCTATCTACCTAACACGACGCTTGTCTAGAAAATTCCACTTCCACGCGCTGCGACGCGGGCCCCACACCGCGCCGGGGCGACCTTTCCTTTTCCTGCGGGCAAACCATGTCGCCCACGTGGGGCTTCTGGGACTCGAGATCGGTCTCGAAGCTTTGCATCGCAGCGACAGCAGCGTGAACGTGGATGGGGCCACCGACTCTCATTCGCGGGATGCTTCTGTACGGTTCTCTTCGGCTGTGAATTGTCAGCGGACGCACGGGATTGGCCGGAGCCCCTCATTCGCGACCCGGATCTTATCGGTATCGATGAGACGACAAGCCGGAGATACCTCCGGGGCTTGTTCTTTGGTGTTCGACCTGTCGGGAGGGGTGCTCCGGGCCATGTGCTTTTTGCTGGGGTGCCGTAACTCGGAGCCGGAGAATCGTGGGTGATGGGAGCGACTTGAGAGGTTCCGAGGATGTCGCGAGAGTTCCGTTGGGTTCTCTTACCTCCGTCTCAGTTCATCGTCGTTCGCTCTCATCTCCGTAATCTCTGTTGTCTTCTCTTTTACTCGTCCGTCTCGTTCTTTGAACCTTATAGTCTTCCGATTTTCTGCACTTAGGAGTTGTTGCTATCGTCGGCAGGATGGAACGCCCTTTCCTCCAAGTCCGCTTTATCGGGTACTATGTAATTAGGAGATTATACATTTATGCAGATTATCTCTGTATTCCTTAGTTGCACACTCCCTCCTCACCTAACAATGCACCCGGAGGAGCATTGTCCAGTAAACAACTTTGTGTGCTTTCGATCAAGCAACCTAGGTTCTGAACAAGACCGTGACTGGAAATTATTGTTCCTGGTCGGCCCCACCTCCAATCGAACCCCTAGAATCGAAAAGAACTGTTTCTTCCAAACTCTTCCCGTCGCATGAGACGCTAAGAAACTCATCGACGGATCCGCCCTTCCGCCAACACAAAATGACGGGCAAGAAGCGGCGCCACTCCGACGCAGCTCCGCCCGAGCCGGAAAACGCTCCCCTGCAGAAGGCGATCCACCGCGCCGCGCGATCCCACCCAAGCGGCGCGCCCCCCGAACCGGGTCCGGGTGCAGACGCATACTACCGCAACCTCTACGCGACGCCGCCCGATTTCGTCCAGCTCGGCAAGCAAGACCCGGCCTTCGGTGCAGTGTACGATTCTTCCCAGTCTCACAGTGGAAAAGAATCCCAGCAGCTAACAGCATCGCAGCCTCAAGCATGGCGTCCCCGACTTCAACGACCCCGCCGCCGTCATGCAGCTGACCAAGACGCTGCTCAAGACCGGCTTCGGCCTGGACGTCGAGCTGCCGGCGGACAAGCTGTGCCCGGCCGTCATGAACAGGCACAACTACATCCTCTGGCTCAAGGGGCTCGTGGACAGCACGTCGTACGGCGAGCCCGGGCGGAGGGCCGTCGGGCTGGACATCGGCACCGGCGCGTCGGCCATCTATCCGCTGCTCGGCTGCGCGCAGCGCCAGTGGGCCTTTTTCGCGACCGGTAAGAAGACGCTCTTTCGTCACCGGACGCAACCAATCTAACGACACTAACGCGCGACGCAGACATCGACCCCAAGAGCCTCGAGTGCGCCCGACGCAACGTCGAGCTGAACAACCTCCAGTCCCGCATCTCCGTTGTGGCCCGCAGGCCTGAAGACAGCCTCGTCCCGGTGGACGACCTCGGCGCCGCCTCGCTCGACTTCGTCATGACGAACCCGCCGTTCTACGAGTCGGACGAGGACCTCCTCTCCTCGGCCGCCGCCAAGGCCCGCCCGCCTTGGACCGCCTGCACCGGCGCCGCGCACGAGATGGTCACCCCCGGCGGCGAGGTGTCCTTCCTGCGGCGCATCCTCGACGAGTCGCTCGTGCTCAGAGAAAGGGTGGGATGGTACACGTCCACGCTCGGGAAGCTGTCCAGCCTGGAGGCGTTCGTGGACATCCTGAGAGAAAAAGGGGTGGACAACTACGCCGTGACGGAGTTCGTGCAGGGCCAGAAGACGAGACGGTGGGCCGTGGGCTGGAGCTTCGGCGCGATGCGGCCCGAGGACGGGGTCGCGAGGGGGATGAGGGTCGGCGCGTGGAAGAAGCTGCTCCCGCCGGCCGTCGAGACGGAGCTGCGCGTCAGGCTCGACCTGACGCCCGGGGAAATCGGGGACAGGGTGCGGGAGGTCGTGGGGGCTCTGGAGCTGATTTCGTGGGAGTGGGACCGCGAGAGGCTGGCGGGCGTCGGGAGGGCAAGGGAGGATGTCTGGAGCAGGGCGTGGAGGCGGAAGAAGATGCGCCAGGAGCGCGAGGGCGTGCGGGCCGAGGACGTGCCTCCCTCGGAGGACTGCGCTTTCGGGTTCGAGGTCTCGCTGAGGGTCGGGAGGGAGGGGACGGCCGTGGTGTGCCGGTGGCGGGAGGGGCACAAGGCGTCGGTTTACGAGAGCTTCTGCGGGTTCTTGACGACGAGGCTGGCAGGCGTGTCGATGCTGGAACAGAAGGGGAAGCAGACGGAGCAGGAGAAAGCTTCCGCAAGTAAGGTTGCATAGTCGGTCTTGTGTGAATAACAACCATATTGATACAGAACACATCTCGTGACCTCTCGTCGTCCGGCTTCCAGCATATGTCACGGACCTCATCCCGATAGCGTGGTCTAGCCTGAATAAGACCACATAGGCTCGCTGCAGGCGATGCCTTCCCATAGTCAATCAAGTTTGTTCAAAGCCAAAGACTGAGTGAATCGGACAATTTGGCTGCTCTGGAGAAGTCCTCCCGTCATTCACGAACAATGGCTCTAATTCACCGTCGATGGACGTTGACGACGGAACGAACCTATAAATACGTCCTCCCCGTTCTCTCGAAATGCCAGCAGACAAACCAACAACAGCGCAGACAGAAATAACTCAAAGACCCTTAGCATTGCGTAAACACAGACAGCAAATACCACTGCAAAAAGCCTTCACAAAGAAATGTCTGGAGACAACTGCATCCCCATCAAGCGCAAGTGCTCCCACGGAGTAACCCGCGACAGCTGCCCCTACTGCTCACCCATCCTGCGGCTTTAGAAACACTGTTACCCTTCGGTTAGACTACGTTCAGCAAATATGAGCGCCAATCCAAGTGTAATGGACAAGATGCGGGAGATGCTCGAGACCGTCACGAGGACGGACGCGGAGTCGGACAAGAAGGATGCAAAGTAGGAGACGCATTGAGTGACCAGCTGGAAATCTTGAGTCCAGATAGTAGTTGCAACCAAGAGACTCAAAAGAACTAGACATATCCTTGGATCGCCGAGTCGTTTACGTCATAGTAGAAACAAAGAAAACATCTATTCAGGGCCAGTAGCAACAAGTGAAACCTAAAAACATTTGACCATGTCTGCGGCAATGTCGTTCCCACAGCTCTCAGATCCAAACCAGCAACAACCACATCAACCTTCCTCCCCTCCCTAGACCAACCCCAAGTGCCTCATCGCAGTCCACACCCGCTGCGCGTTGCTCTCCATCCCGCCGCGCGCCAGCTGCGGCCCGATCAGGTTCCGCAGCACCGCCTGGTCCACGACGTCCATGACGTCCCACAGCTCCCGCAGCACCCGGCTCTCGAACTGCGTCTCCTTGAAGATGCGCGCGTAGCCCACGAACAGGAACTGCGCGGCGCCCGGCGGCATGAAGGCCTCGACGCGCGGCGCGAACTCGACCAGGAACTCCCCGATCGACCGCGCCAGCGGCTCCGAGCAGCCCAGCGCGCGGTCCTGGTCCAGCACGCAGCAGAGCAGGAACACGTGCCAGAAGATCTCGTGCACCGTGGACGCGCGGTCGCGCGCGTTGGCGAGGAGGTAGCGCGGGCGGGCGAAGAGGTCCGCGAACGGCCCTGCTGGTCCTCCGAGACCGTCGAGGCCGCCTTGCCCAGCATAGGGCTGGCGGCACAGCATCTCGACCCACCGGAAGATGAAGGCCGCGGCGGCGGCGAAGGCATGGTCGAAGCCGCGCGGGTCGAACCCCGCGTTCGCAGCCAGGCCGGGGTTGTACCCCCTGAGGAACTCGGGGACGGCGAAGAAGGCGCCGGGGACGGCGTTTCGGGTGCGCGGGAGGAGGTCGTGCATCACGTCGCGGTCGACGAGGATGCGGGAGCCGTCGGGCAGGATCACCGTCACGCGGTTGCGGAGGCGGCCGTCGTTGCGGAGGGCGGGGCCGGGGCCGGGGCCGTGGCTGGCGAGGTTGAAGAGGTGGGCGAAGTCGTTGAGGCCGCCGCCGGGGCCTTGGGAGAAGATGGGCGCGGCGGGAGGGCGGATGCCGCCGAGGCCGCCGCCACCGAGACCACCACCGAGGCCGAGGTTGCGGGGGTATGCGTTGAAGTTGTTGATGTTGACCCTGTTGCCCGCCTGGACGTTGTTGAAGCGCGCGCCGGCGAATTCTGGCTGGGGGTCGTTGTACCACGGTCGAAACATCTTGCTTGTTTTTGATAAGAATGGAAGATGAAGGCACATTGTCCCTCCTATCCAGGGGGATGGACAAAGGGTTCTTCATCTCAATCTTGTAGGTTCCTCCTCGTGCGGCGGGTGGTGACACTTGTATCACCACTTGCCTCCGCGCGTGGAAGACTGCGTGTTTGCTCGTACGGGCGAGGCCGACTCCCGGTGGCCAGCCGAGCTCACCGCCCTGGACCTCTGCGTACGGCGAGAGCACTGCTTGGTAGGAGAGTGTTCATCTGGTATTCTATTGGAGCTGCCTGGAGGCGATACTGCGGCGGTGTGGTGAGTCCCGCGGCAGCTGCCCATGGTACTGCCCGTCAAGCCTCGGACTTCCTGTGGGTGGATGTATTGCGGTGTAGATACATGACGCAAGAAGACGCGAAGACAGAGAAGTGATGATCCAAGGGACTCTGAGGAAGCTGAGCGTCATGCTAGCCAGTTGGGATGAAGCTGAGCTGAGCTCGAAGCAAGGTCAACGTGAAGGACGAGACTGCGGGGTTGAGGAACGCATGCAAGTTCTGATGACCGCATGTTGCTACCTATGCGGAAGATGGGCTGGGGTCTCCACCGGCCGTACATCGTGTGTGTGTATATGACCCTAGGCACCATAGTAAAGTAATGGGCCACTGTACTGTACCTTCACGTTGTGTGTATAAAATTGGACTGCTATACCTGCCGTTTTTCTCAGCTATTGCTCTAGTCATTCATGCTCCACTAAAAACAGGCCTGGTCATCATGATCTAGCCAACATCTGAGATTTTAGCCAAGTGATAAGAAAAAAAGGGAAGGAAGGGAAAATTTAAGGTGGATTTCGTGATGGTGCACCTAGGCTACTAAAGCACTATGCTGCTGCCACTATGGTGTTTAACTACCACTGTAATATACCGCCTATTACGTTCGGCCGATGTCCCCCGGTGGGGGTGTCTCGCGTAGGTATTACCAGTGCAGCATACCGGCGAAACACAAGTCTGCAACTCTTGAAGAACCCGTGACCAGTCGTTCGACTGCTCAAATCTGCATGGCAGGGCTTCACTCGACTATTGCCTTGGTATGGAGTCAGGGACGACCAAAAATGCAGCTAGTCTCACCCTGTCGGCGGGACTTACGTGATTTCGAGTCAGCACAAGTCCCAGTTTGAAGTAGCGAAGTGAAAACCCAACATTATCGAAAAGGACACGATGGAATCTTCAGAACAACAATAAGGGGGAGGGAATTGTACCGGTGGGATTGCGCAGCGGCGTAAAACGTCGATGGCGTTGAACCAATCAGAAAGCCCTGAACAATGAGTCAGCGGGGCACACCGAGAATGCCCAGCGCCACGCCCCACCGGCAGGTGCTAAAACAAGCCACTGCGGGGCTAGTGAGGCCCCGCTCTCTTATCGATAAACTAGCTTATCTCTTATCACCCCTGCATACCTGTTCCCCAGGCCGCAGCTGAACTTCTTCACTGCCTCCACGTCTTCCCATCTCCAACGGCTGAAGAGAGCAGATTCAGCCCTCGCATTTGGTGGCTTTTCGACGTCCGTAACCACGAATTCAGAATCCAAGCGAAATAAGTAGTCTTTATCATATTGACCTAGCCATCTCGAGACTCGTCCCCAACGCCGCGTCAGCCATCCCATCTGTTCTCTCTTCCGAGCGTCGTCCCAAGTGGGAAGAGTGCAAGGCGTCCGTCCAGTTCGCAGGCAGCAAGATGGCGGCTACTCAGTGTCTTAGCCAATGTGGTGAGCAATGCCTCGCTCTTCAGCAGCCATAGGTATAAGTAGCTCCGGGTGTCCCCCTTCTTTTTGTTCATATCTACTCGTTCTCCAAGCCAGTCGTCTACTCTCTTTCGTCCTCTCGCCTATCTATTACCTTACGTTTAAAAGACCCGTTCCATTACGAAGCCATTCTCACTGGTCCTTGTACCTCATCTCCTCATATCTGTGACATCTCATCGTCACCCTCGAGGTCGTCCATCATGGAGTCTCTCAACAAGAAGCAGTACCACGTGAGGGAGCTCACCACCCGCTCCGTCACGTTGTTCCCCAATAGGGCCCAAGTCGTCCGCGACCTCAAAGACCTCCAGCTGAAGGTGAGCATCACCACCACCCCGAACTCATTAAAGGACATACCCTAACTGCCCTCGCAGCCCGGCACAAACGAGGTCACAATCCTCGGCCTCACCCCCACCGTCGACGAGTCCACTATCAAGGTAGAGGGCACCGGCTCCGCCGTCATTAGCGACATCGCCATCGAGCTCCTCCCCAACCGCGACATCTTCCAGGACATCTACCCCTCCGACGATGAGGATGATGACGCGATGGACGTCGATTCCGACAACCACGCCGCCGACGACGACCTCGCCGACTCACCAGAGCTCGAGGCTGCCCGCGCCCGCCTCTCCGAGCTGCGCGACGAGGAGCGCCGCGCCAAGGAGATCGTCGAGAGCGCCTCCAGCCGCCTCAAGATCCTCGACGCCTACGGCAAATCCCTCGACCGCAAGAAGAACCTCGACATCACCGAGGGCGTCGACAAGTACCGCGCCGAGCGCGAAAAGGTCTTCTCCGACCACATGGCCGGCATCGTCCGCGGGCGCGAGAACTCCAAGCACCTCGCCGCCGCCATCAAGGAGGAGGCGCGACTGTCGAAGCTCAAGGAGCGCGAAGCCAAGCGCCTCGCCCGCGAGAGGAAGAACGCCGCCAAGGCGAGTGAGAAGCAAAAGCAAAAGGACGCGAGGAGGGAGGCCGAGCGGCTCAAGGAAAAGGCCCGCGTCCGGGCGGAGCGGGAGCGCTTCTGGCCCAAGGTGTGCTACTCCGTCCGCGTCACCCTCGAGGCCCACGCCTTCACTCCCGCGTCGTCCCGGCGCACCTCCATCTCGAGCGACACCGCCCGACCGTTCAGCCCGACGCCCGAGGCCGACGACGCCATCGGAGGCCTCGCCTGCGACCTGTCCCTGTCCTACGTTACATCATCTGCCTCCTGGGCGCCCAGCTACGACCTCCAGCTGTCGACCACCACCAACACTGCCACGCTCTGCTACGACGCCCGCATCACCAACGAGACCTCAGAAACCTGGAGCAACTGCAAGGTCACCCTCTCCACGTCCCAGACCACCTTCGCCGGCCTCGAGAACGAGATACCCACCCTCAAGCCCTGGAACATCAAGCTGGCGAGCAAGAACAGCGGCCTGACCGAGAACAGCATCCTCAACAGCCGCGAGGAGCGTCAGCACCGCGGTGAGTGGTGGCAGGTCCAGCAGGCCGCCCAGGTGCCCCAGAGGCACCGCCCCAGTCTTTTCGGCGTCGACGCGGCGCCGCCGCCGATGCCTCTCGCCCGGAAGGTCTTGCCCCCAGTCGCACCGCCGGCCGCGCCCCCGCCACCGGGTGGTATGATGGCAAACGGCATGGTCCCGGCGCAATTGGGAGGAGCCTTCCCTCAAAGCGCCCTCGTCCGCGGCGAACGCCTCGACTCCCTGGCAGAGGCCTCCGACTCGCTCTCCGCTCCAGCGCAGGCCTTCAGACGCAGCGCGGTTCGCGCCGCCAAGAGTCGTTCCTCCATGGCCTCCGTCGCCGGCTCCGTCGCCGAGTCCGCCATGTCCTTCATGAAGGCCAAGACGGAGTCCTACGACTCCAGCCCGGACCTCTTCGGCGCCCCCGCCCCCGAACAGGAGTCCGAGGCCGCAGCCCTCGACTTTGAGGAATCCACCTTCGAAGAGACGGGCTTCACCACGACCTACGACCTCCCGGGAACCAAGACCCTGCCCCCGCGGCCCACGGCCTCCAAGCAGCGCGTCGCCCGCGTCAGCTTCTCCAACGTGTCCTTCAGCCACACCGTCGTCGCAAAGTACAAGCCCGTGGCCTACCTGAAAGCAAAGGTCCGCAACACCAGCAGGCTGACCCTCCTCCGCGGCGCCGCCGGCCTGACCCTCGACGGCACCTTCATGGGCCGCACGACGCTCCCGCGCTGCAGCGCCGGCGACTCCTTCTCCCTGGGCCTCGGCGTCGACCCGGCCGTCGCGGTGAACTACCCCAAGGTCGACGTCCGGCGCGCCACGACGGGCTTCTTCTCGAAAGAGAACAGCTCCGTCTACGCCCGCAGCGTGACCATCGCAAACTCCCGCGCCGCGGCGGGGAAGCCCGTCTCGCTGCTCGTGCTGGACCAGGTCCCCGTGTCCGAGGACGAGCGCCTCAGGGTCGACGTCCAGGAGCCCGCGGGGCTCGCCGTCGACGGCAGCAAGGCCGTCGGCCGGCCCGGGCGCGGCGAGAAGGAGGACGCGGACTGGGGCACGGCCACCGCGACGCTGAAGAAGGGCGGCCAGGTCGAGTGGCAGGTCGCGCTCAACGCGGGCAAGGCCGTGAAGCTGGCGCTCGAGTACGTCGTCGCCATGCCCTCGGGCGACGCCGCCGTCGAGTGCTAGGATCCGGCGGCGGGTCTCCTCCCCGGGCAGCAGCGCCCCGCCTCGCACCTCGGGAAGAGGGTGCTGGCCGCGGACGGGCCCGCCCGGGAGGGAGCCCCTTCTTACCCTCCGTCTCGTCGCACGGGCGGCATGAGCTTCCTTGCCAGAATGCGGGCCGACCGGCCGAAGATGCAGAGGATTTGCAATGGCGTTTTCCCCCGCAGCGCCAGGTACCGTGGACCGTCATCTGACTCTGATCATGTGGAGATGATGTGAGACCCAGCCCGCTCCCTGCTGTTGTGCGCATGAATGTTGGAGCTGAGGACGTCGAGTGACGATGGGGACAAAGGGCAGCGACGTGTTTCGCGGAACACGGGCGCTATTGGACTGGAGTGTAGTTACGGTCCTGTCCTGCCTCGAGTACAATTTTAGAATACGATTTGGTATTGTGTCGCCGAATGTAGTAAAACACACACAAAAAAAGCCCATGGAGTGTTGTCAAAGAAACAAAGCCAATTCCCACCGTGATATATCAACGCACACGTTCGCCAAGAGCCCACTCCGCCCCCCTTGCTTCATTCACCACGAGCCCCCTCCCTCTTCCTTTGCCTCATGGAGCCTCGACCCTTTCGTTTATGGCCGGCATCTCGTATACCACCCTCGACTCGTCAGACAGCTCGGCATGCGTTGCGTGCAGACCCTGGCCGTAGCACGGTGAGGCTGGAGTGTTTGGTGTCCCCATGGGACTCGGGGTTGGGTAGCCGCTGCTCACGACCGACAGCGGCCGGTGCACCCCGCCCCTATTCGAGAAGAAAGAAGGCGTGCCGGGAACCCCCAGGTTGCGTTTCTCGTCCAGAGGTAGGTTGGTGAAGGCGCCCGTCCCCATCAGCGGGGCAGCCGGGGGCGTCGTCGAGTCCTGGCCGTGGGCGTGTCTGGCCTTGCGTCGTCGATGCCACATGAAAAAGGCCCCCGCGATGAGGGCGACGACGCCCAGTGTGGATCCAACGGCGATGCCTGCGATAGCGCCTGGGCTCATTGCCACCGCTCCCTCGTTCTCGCCGTTCGTTTGGGTAGGATTTGGAGATGTGTCGATCGTCGAGGACGCGCCGATTGTCGGGGGGACTGTCACGCCCGGGGCCACCATGGTGACGGACACGGACGTCTTGACTGCGGTGCTCTTGATGGGCATTCTCGTCGGGGTCGGCTTGTCTTTTGTGCCGGTAGCAACTACTGGCACGCCCCCGGTCGTAGCGAGAGTCGCCGGGGCAGACATGGCGAGCACGCGCGAGCCCAGGTCGTCGCAGTAGCTGAGGGGCGGCAGGCCCTGGATGGTCCACGGCCATGTGGTCTGGGTGACTTGCGGGTTCCTCGCCTCGCCGGGGCAGTAGTCGCCGCAGGTGTCGGGGTGGTTGCAGGCCCAGAACTTCTGTATGCCCTCGTTGTGGGTGTCGTTGCAGATAACGAGGCCGACCCAGGGTGACTTGCCTGTAGTATGAAGACGGGATTAGTTAGGTGGCTGTGCAAGCGACCTCGGGATGGAAAGGTGAATGGAGGCTCGACTCACCCATGTCTAGACCCCCCTTTGGCGGGCAGTTCTCGTGCTCGTAGGTCGGATCGTTGCAGCCATACTGGTACGTGACTGCCGTCTCCTTGTCCCAGCAGGCCTGGTTGACGCAGGAGTGGCCGGCGAAGCAGCACCAGCTCGCGCCGCCTGCCTTGGACTCTTCCACGCACGGCAGCAGGCCGGGAGGGGCGACGGCATCTTTGGCGTAGTAGCACTGGTTCCAGTCTCTTTTATTTGACTCCGTCACGGCCGTTGCTGCCAGCCCGAGGACGACGAGTGGGAGGATGCCGAGCATCGTGGGCGTGAGGAAGGGAAGGAAGGCGATAGCGACTGTAAGGTGTTAGAACAGTGACCACCGGGCGAGATGGAGATCGACTGGGCGCGTCAGGGTTCGAGGTCGATCATCAACAGTAGGTCGGCGGTTGGTGTTTCCTGTTGAAGTTGGAGTCAAACGAGGGTGGTGAGGCGAGATACCTTAGAGGCTGAGGTCCGGCGAGGTATACCGAGGTCGATATTATTGGGGAAGGAAGGTGCGGATGAGTATTGGTGACTTGCGCTGTCAAGGCAGTCGCAAGACGATAAAAGAAAAAAAAGAGAAAAAAATGGAAGGAGCCCAGGTAAACTCGGTTGCACCTGCAACTGCCGGCCGAGTCCGACTTGAAGACGTCCAGTGACTGCCCCGTTGACGGCAATTACACACCGCCCTGCAATTAATTCCCCCTTATTTCTCTCTTCTTTCCCCTTTTTCCGGCCTGTCGGCTCAGTTTTCAAGCTTCTTTCTTTTTCTTGTCGCGTTTCACAACCAACAGCATGATCCTCAGCCAACACCACGTACACGATTAGCCGAGATGTTTGCTTGCCCCTCGCCCACAATGGAACCCCCTCCGAGGGAAGCCTTGGCCAAGCACTGATTGATGTTTTAGTGCTGGGATTGACAAACTTCGAGCCAGCTGGGGATGCTGTTACGGCATTTCTCCATTCCCTCGACCGGCCGCCTAAGTCCCATCTTCCCATGTGCATGACATGCCGTTAATCGCGCGCATTTGTAGGCTGAGAGTCAACACCAAGATTGTGATTATCTGCTCATCTGAGGCGCTGCACGTGGAGACACGTCATTCATGGTATTGCATGTATGGCCCGGCCTGGACTGACCGACGCAAGGGGGCGACATCCCCTTTGAACCGAACCTTTCGACCTCGGGACGAATCGGACGCTGCAGCAGGTTGACAGGAAACAGCTCGTGTCCCTTGTTCCCTCGAGCTGTGCTTGAATACAGGCCCTAGGTCGTTTGATATGGAAGACAGGATGAGTACTTCAAATGATTTTATCTTTTAGTATTGTCACGCGGCTAAGTACGAGTGGTCAAAGTGAAGTAAAGTAACGGCTTGATCTCTAAGTCCTACGATGTATGGGAGCGAAAGCGAAGGCCCCCTTATAGGGGCTGGAGACGGAGCGAAGTTGCTTAGGTAAGCCGCTAAAGTAAGCGGTCGCTTACGTACGCAGCCCCAAATAGCTTCAGCTATTACAATATACCCCCCTAGACTCAAAAGAAGTTTAAAAACACTACGCTCGTAGCCTCCTAATATATAGCTAAAAATATATATATTAATATTTAATAAAAAAGAGTATAAATAGAAGTTTTTGTTTTATAAAAAAGACTAATAAATAAAATAAAAATCCTTTTACTTTATTAATACTACCTTTATTTTATTATAATACTTTATTACTATTACTAAGGAGTAGTTATACTTTTGTCTATGTAGTAGGAAGTAAGTAAAAAAATTGATAAATGTCCTTAGGCGCCTTTAATTAGCTGGATTTAAGTAAATACTTAGCTTAAAGTAAGTAAATAATAATTCTTTAAGGGCCCTAATTTCTTTTTTTTTTTTCCCCTAGTAATAATATTACTATAAAGTATAAATACCCTTGGTTTTACTCTTAACACTATAATACTGTACTTTATATAGTTTAAAGGCGTTTGTAGTGCTTAGTTTAAGACACAGTATTTTAATAAGTTGTATAGTATAATAGTTAATAATGCTTTTAAAAAGAAGTAAACTAAGCCCGCGTATGCGGCGCGTACTATAAAGCGCGCGAAGGACAAGGCTAATAAGGAGGCCGTAGCTACTATAGTAGCTATAGTAGTAGCTACTAATACTACTATTAGTATATTTAATTATCTTTTTTTTATACTATTAATATCTATACTAACGCGTGTTTTAATTTAAATTAACCTAACGACTTTAGTAGTAAGGGAGGCTCTAAAGAGCCTTTTAAGTAAAAGACTGCCCCCGCCCCCCCCGATAGTAAGTTTATTTATTACTATTTTAGTTAAACTATAATTAATTTTCTGTTTGTATAAATTTTAAGAAAAAAAAGTACTTTACTTAGTTAGTTAATTATAAAGAGTTTATAGCTTTTTAAAGTAAGTTAACTTTATTTTTATTACTATAAATTCCTATTAACTATTTAAATAACTCTATACTATACTAAGGAGGCAGCTTTAACTACTTTTACTAATTAATCTATTATAGCTAAAGGGAAGGCTGTAAAAAAGAAAGGTTTAGGGCCTTTTAATAATACACCTCCTTTTACTCCTAAGACGCTTAAGTTACTCTTAAGTAGTTGTAATAAATTTAGTTATTTTATAGTATTTCTTAGATTTAGTTACTAACTTTACCCTAGTATAGTTAAAAGTACAGTAGTTTTTAATAGTAAGGGTATTTAGCCCGGGGCTTTTATTTACGTTTAGTATATTTATAGTATACTAGTTAATAAGGACCCTAGTGTATATAACGCCTTAATTAATAGTTTAAAGTATTATTATTATAAGAATAAAAAAAAGCTTTATACTTCCTTCTTTAGTAATAACTTTACTTAGTACTAATAGGACGGGTTCCTTACTATAAAAACTACAGCTTAATATAAAAACACTAAGTATTACGTCCTTATAGCCCTTAATAACACAAAGGCCTAGTTTTTATTAGTATTAATACTAAAGAATAAAAGTAGTAACTAAGGGTATATTTTTTTAGAAAAAGAAAAGGAAAAGGCTTTAGTCTTTTTAATACTAACTCTTAGAGTTAAAACGACCTTTATAAAAATAACTCCTTTAAAGCTGTTTAAAGTGGCTATAGCTCTATAGACCCTTAAAAAAGCAGTTAGAATAAGTATTAAAGAGTATTTTCCTACTTACAATAAAGAGCTCTTGTATTTAACTATTACTTAAGTAAACTTTAATACTTTAGTTATAGTTAATTTTAACTAAAGTATAGCTTTTTTATTCTAGTCTACATTAAATATATTTAAGAATACTTTATAGGTTAAATATAAAAAAGTATAAATCCGCTTTAATAGTAGTAGTATTACTTAACTTTAACTTAATATAAGTCTACTTTAGTAGTAGTAGTAATAATAATAGTATAAGTCTACTTTAGTAGTAGTGTTAATAGTAGTAGTAGTATTTAGTTTAGTGGTAGTACTTAGTATAGTATAGTAGTAGCTCTTTTATAAGAGCTTTTTATACTCCCTAGTCCTTAAATTAAAAAAAATTAAATAAATATAGACTTAAAGCTATATTCGCCTTATATACTTTTTTTACTCTTTATAATATATAACTTAATATTTTAAAGGTTAAGGAGTACTTTAAACTATTTAAACTTTAAATAAAAAAGTACTTTAGTAAAACTATTAATAAGTATTTTATTAATTAGTATATAAATAATATTAAATAACTTTTTAGTATACTTTTAATAAAGCTATATATTTTATATATTAATATAGTGAAGTTATATTAAGATACGTTTTTTTTTCTTTACTATAAAGTATATAGTTTAATAATTATTATAGTAGATTTACTATATATTATTTAGTTTAAGTTTAAGGTCTTTAAAAAGCCTTTTAAGGGTAATTATTTTTTTTATAGTATACTTAAAATTAAAAAGCTTAGCTTTAGTTATTAAAGTTATTATAGTATTTTACTTTATAGCTTTTTACTAAACAGAGCTACTAAAAAGTAAAATAATGTATTTCTAGAACAACCTTTACATTTCCTTATTATTTATAAACAAGGTATCTTTAGTAATTAAGAGTACCTATACTCCTTTACCCCTTAAGCTACTATAGTAGAGTAAAAGGTAGCGAGTATAATATAAGTAATAAATAACTTAATTTATAGTAATTTAGTATTTATAAAAAGGGTTTATTAAGAATTTTAAAAGAATAGTATAAATAAAGGCTATATTAAAGTAAATTATAATTATAGTATATAAAATTAAACTAATTTTTTTTTAATATAGTTTTATTTTACTACTAACGGGGTCTTTAGTATTTTTTTTGAGGGGAGTAAGTAGTAATAAAGTTAAAGGGTAGTAAGAGTTTATAAAACTAAACTTTTTTATAATACATTAAATGTATTAATTATAAGTAAAATAAATCTTCTTTATTTTATAGTTATAAATAACCTAGATCCTAAAATACTACTTAATAGCTCTTTATTCTTTAAGTTTATACTTTACTTTAATACCCTTAATAATTTACTTTACTTTTATAGTATTGTTTTTATAGTATATAATAAAAATATCGTTAATATAGAAGAGGATAAGTACACAGTAGTTACGGCTTTAAAAGAAGTATAGGTTTTTATTAATTAGTATAAGCCTAAGGCTTTAAAGAGTTAAAAAAAACTTTTTATACTAAAAAAAAAGAGTATCCCTAAAGTTATAAAGGGTATAGTAAAACTTAAAGAACTTACTACTTTATTTAAAGTCTTTTAAAAAGTAGTAAATAACTAGTAGGTTATTTAGTCCCCTTTTAGTATTTAAGAATATATTAATAACATCAAACTAATTAACCTTAAGGTTAAATTATACTATAAGAGCTATAGCAACTTTAAAAGTATAAGCCGTAAGCGTAGCTGCATAGGTTTACTTAAAAGGATACTTCTTTTAAAGATCCCCGTAAACATAAAGCTTTACTTTATAGTACTAAAGGTATCTATTTTTATTAAGTTTATATATAAATACTTATTTAAAGGGGATTAGCTTTACTTTAGTTTTATAAGAGTTTATAACTTTTTACACCTCTATTTTTTTAAATTTAAATACTTTATTATTTACTACTTTATAAAAGTAGTTTTTTAACTTTAATAGTAGTAAGTAAATACTTTAGTAAGTAGTTAGAGCTTTACTAAGCTAGCTTAAGTAGACTTTAGTTTTTAGTATAGTAGACTTAATTTACTTTACTTTATTAATTAAAATAAAAACTATATAGTAGTACGTATAGTATCTCTAGGTTGCTTTTTTTAGGGTATAGTTACAATCTAGTATATATATATTAAAAAAGGTATTCTAGTTATATTTAGTATTAAAGAACATAAAGTAGTTATAGAAGTGCAGCGATCTTTATAGCTTTACTTTAAGTTAACTTAAATTTTTATAGTTATATACCTACTTTAATTCCTTTAAAAAGCTATTTAGCTCCTTTATATTTATATATAGTTATATTAAGGGAAGAAGTAAGTTACTTTTTTAAAGTAAAAAAGATTTAACTTTTATATCTAGTTTTTATAAAGCTCTAGTATTAGTTACTATAATAATTTTATTTTTAATTCTTTTATAAAAAGAGTTGACTTTTAAAGTAAAAAGCGGGTTAAGGGATAATAGTGGTTTACTAGTTTAATATATACTAGTAAGGGGTACAGGGCTTTTTACTCTCTATATACAGCCTTAAGTCTTTTTAGGTACTAGTATAGAGTCTAGGGTTAATAACTACCCCCTATACTAGTTAAACGGCTTTAGTAGGGCCTTTAAAATACCTTTATTAGGGTTTTTAACTATTAAAGTAAGTGTTAATAGAGATAGCTTTTTTTTATTATATATTAATAGAGTGTTAGTTATTTTAAAGACACTTAGAACTTAGAGTTTAGTATTAAAGAAGGAGATAGACTTTTAAATAGCCTTAATTATAGTATAGGCTACTTTACTTTACTTTACTACTTTTATATCCAGCTTTAAATAAAACTTTATTTTATTAAAAGTTATATTATATATAATAATAACTTATTTAAGTAAAGGTACTTAAATTTAATAAAAATTATAAGTATTTAAAATATAGTCTATAAAGTATTTAATATACACTCTTACTTTTACTTTAAAGTTATATTTTTTTTAATTTACTTTATAGTTTTTTTTAAAAGGGTATACTTTATAACTATACGTATATATTTAGCTTTAGTAAGGGTAAAGGTTACGCGTTAAAAGGGCCTAGTAAGAGGGTTTTTACTAGTAAAAGTACTAGTAGAACTAGGCCTCTTTAATTTAAATTAAAAAGAGCTATACTCTTTATTTAAAAAAACTTATATTATAAAGAAAGGCTGTAGCTATAGCTACTTTAACTTATAAAATAAAGAAGAGGCTAAATACTTTAAGTATCTTAATAACTTAAAGTATTATTTTTTATTTAGTATACTTACTTCTTTTATTCAGTTCTTTTATATATAATAAAGTCGTTTTAATTTTAATTCCCTTTTTTAGGGCCTATTATTAGTACTTAGTATAGCTATATATTATAATTACTATATACTTAACGTTTTAATAAATTTTATAAATAAATATACTACACTACTTTACTACCTAGTATTTAAATATCTTTAGTATACAAAAAACGGATTTATATTACTTATTAACACAGGGAAAAGTAAAGAAGTAGTTAATATACTTATTTTTAATTACTATAAACTAGTAGTTTTAATTATACCCCTTAGAGTAGTTAAAAAGATTCTAGTAAATCTATTTATATAGCTTTATAGTACAACTTTTAGAGGTTTACTTTAAAATTACTTAAGTAGTATAGGTCGTTATATAATACTTATACTAAAAGTGTATTAGGCTTTTAAGTCTTACTCCCTAAGTATTACGCGGGAGATAGTTAAGTACTTTAGGTTTTAAGTAACTAAATTAAAGATACTATATAAAGGGATTATTACTTTAGTTTTTTAATTAATAATAGGACTTTTAAAAAGCTATAGTTAATATAACTACATTTATAGTAGTAGTAAAGTTAATAGAGATACGCGGAGATATAAAGTAGGAGGAAGTAGCTTTATATTTAAAAAAAATAATATTTATTTTCTTTTTTAGTTTTTTAACTATAAAACTCTTTTTATTATTACTTATATAGAGTAAAGTATTAAAACTAGTATACTAAATACTTACTTTCTATAGAAGTACTTTAAAAATAATATTTATATAAAAGTTTTTTATATATATAATATTTATTAGTATAAAGTTAAGGGTATTTAGCTTATTAGGGCTATTAAGTACGTTCTTTATAACCCTTATACTAACTACTAAAATAAGGTATAAAGTAGTTTTTAATTTAATATATACTTTTTTATTAAAGGGCTTAATAAAGTCCTTTTTAAAAAAAAAGAAGTTATTAATAAAATAGGTTATACTATAGTTATTAAATACTATATATATACTTAAAGTATAAAGAGTAGTTAGGGGAATAGAAAAAATATTATTAATATATATAAGTAAAATAGGGGTCCCTAGGGCCTTTTAAACTAATTAATTACTAATTATAACTATAACTTAGTATATTTTTAAAAGAGTTAGTTTAAAAGTAGTCTTAGTATTTAAAGTATTTACTCTTTTACTTTCTTTTTTTTTTTTTTTTTAACTAAGGAATTAACTCTAGTTTTATAAATAGAGGGAATTAACTTAAATCTAGTTAGTATAAGTAAGTTTAACTAGAAGGTCCTAGTGCTCCTTTAAATTAAGCTTTTTTTAAATCTCTCTAGTATTTATAGTAAAGACCTTAATATAAAAGTAGTTACTTTACTTAAAAACTATAAAATAGATACATACGTACTTAATAAGTAATTAACTATGTTTTTTACTATAAATATACTAAATCCCTTTAAACTTAGTAGTAAAGAATTATAGAGCTTTAGAAATTATAGTATTAAAGTAGCTTATAAAAGTTAAAAAAATACTAAATAATTTACTTTTAAATTTTAAAAGTAAATTTTTATAAAAAAGGTCTTTAAGTATAAATACATAGTTTTTAATTAAAATTTAAGTTTAGTTAAGTCTTTTTTTTATAATAACTTATTTATATTTATTCTATACCTAATTTAAAGTAATTTTTTACTTAATAGTAGTAAGAAAGTTTTAAACTATAAGTAGTTCTATAATATTTAGGAGTTTATATTAAGTTACTTAAAGGTAGATCACTTAAAACTCTTATAGCTAAGTACTAAGTATAATACTAGTATTTACTTTTTAAAGTATTACTTAGTACTTTTATTAAATTATAATAAGAAAACTTATATTACTTAAGGAGTACTTAGTATAAAGGACTTAAAATAAACTTTAAAGTATTATATCTTTTTATTTAAAGAGTTTAGTTTAAATAGGTTTAAAAATATTATTAAAAACTAAGTTATTAATATATATTTAGATTTTTTTAAGGGCCTTAACTTTTTACTTTTAAACTTTATTATTAAAAGTTCTATTAGAAATAAAGCTAAAGTATTCCTTAAGTACTTCTTTACTTTATTTAATAAGAGGTGGGTTAGGGATTAGCTTAGGTTTATTATTATTAAGTATATTTTACTTAGGAGTTTTATTATTCCTAGTAAACTTCAAAGTATTTTTAAATTACTCTTTTATAACTTAAATACTCTTTACTTTATTCTTTAAACAAGTTTATACTTTAAGTTACTAAAAAGGGTCTTTACTATTATTACTTTTAATTAAAGTACTTAGCTAATACTAAGTTATGTTCTTTTTTTAGAAACTAAAGTAAATATAATAGATTTACTCTACCTTTATATTTTTATTTTTTAGCTACTAAGTAAGTAAAATTAAAAATACCTCCTTTAAGGGCTTATTTAGTAACTTAAGGTTATTAAAGTTAATTTAAGGCTAAATTCCTTATATAACTACTTTAATTTAAAGGTTTTTATACTATATAAAGTAGTTATAATACCCTATAAACTTATAAAAGAATAAAAAGGAAGAAGTTAACTTTAAAGTTAAATTTAATATTATTAAGTTAAAATAGTAGTAGAAGAATTAAAATAGTAATAAAAGAGTATTTATATAAATATTTCCTAGTAGGTACATTTACTTTAGAAATAGTAGTTTAAAAGTATAGTATAAGTTAGGCTTATAACTGTTATATAGTTAAGTATAAGTAGTTAAAGTAAAGTAAAGTAATAGTTTAATTTCTAAGTTCTATAATATATAGGAGCAAAAGCAAAGGCCCCTTTATAGGGGCTAGAGATAGAGTAAAGTCGCTTAGGTAAGCCGCTAAAGTAAGTAGTTGCTTATATACGCAGCCCCGAATAGCTTTAGCTATTATGACAGGTATGTGATTACAAAGTTATCTATGTACTTAGGTAGCTACTTTACTGAACACTTCAAGACCCTATTGTTCTAGGTCGTTCTTGTCTTGCCTCGTCGTCCTTGTCGTCCCTGTTGTCCCTGTCGTCCCTGTTGTCCTTGTCGTCCCTTATCCTTCCTTCTAGGCAAAGTGGCAAGCAGCTCTTTTGCCGTTACTGATGGTAGGTAATGGGAATAGGTATCCTTCTTACATTTTACTCGAGGTTCCTATTCTTCGCCTTAAAAGACATTTAAGGGACGGTTGTGTTAGTCGCAGGGCATAGAACGGACAGTACCGCGTAGAGGGAGATAAAGACTTGGCTGGTCAAATGGTCTAAAGATCGGCATGTTGGGACTCTCATTGTCAAACTAACTGCTTCATGTCCCTCTCACTCACTCACTACCTAGGCACAGTCCAACGAGAAGACCACAGCATCCCGAAATCCACCGATAGCCCGTACCACCCGACCGAACACAAAGATGCCCAGTTCTCAGCGAAAATGATGGTATTTCTTGTTAGTGTTGTCCTGGGACCCAGGCTCTCGAGAGTCCTGGCCGCCCTGGCCAGGGCGCTGAGGGGACTGGCTGGACGAAGAACCCTGGCCGACGCCGGGATTTCCGCGGATGGGGATGTTTCCTGGACCGCCTCCCTGGCCCTGTCGCGCAGCAATGCTGTCGGCCGGAGGTATGTTCTCGGGACCGGAGGGTGGGGGACCTCCCTGGCCCTGTCGCGCAGCAGCGGTGCCGGCCTGAGGGGCGTTCGAGGTTGGGGCCATGCCGGACGGGCCAGACGGGCCAGACGGGCCAGATCTGCCGGGCTTTCCGGACGGGCCGGGCGGGCCGGGAGCGTCGGACGGCTTGGGTTGTAGCCCCTGGTATATAAACAGGTCTCTCTGAGGCATGTAAATCTCGTCGGCCTCGGGGGGGAACGTGAAGTATTTGTCGTTCGGTCCAGTTCGGGGTCCGAACGCCTCGATCAGCCATGCTGTGTACTCCTTGTCGGCCCATTCGACGGGAAACCAGCCGATGAATTGGACCAAACCCTCGATGCTGCTGCGCTCCCAGGGATGGGGAGGCTTGGGAAGACTGAGAACTAGATCATCGGGGTTGTTCCGTCCTTGCTTCGTCGCGGACCAGATGGTGGAGAGATTGAAGTCGACCAGAAACACGTGCGGCTCCTTGTAGTACTTGCCGGTTCTGCTGTCGCGAAGCGTGACGATGAGGTTCTCGGGTGTCATTTTGTCATGCTCGATCAGCTTGTGGAAATGGTTGACACCGCCGTCGAGCACTTTGGCCAGAATCCTCAGGCGCGACTTTTCGTTCATGTCGAATTTTCTCAGCTTTCCCGCTCGCTCCTCTTCGGGGTCTTGATGAAGGGCCACGAGTCCGTCCGAGGAGTCAAGAAATTTCGTCTTCTCGTTGCGAGTGCACAGTCGCTCGATGGTTCTGCCTTCGATGTACTCCATGAGGATGAGACTGACGACTCTAGTCTTCCCGGCGATGCTGTTGTCTAGCTTGGCGGCCCAGCTGCCGTAGTACCGGGGCACAATGTGCGGGTGGCCGGTCATGTTCTCCTCGTGGCAGAATTCGAAGACTGACGCCTCGCGGCTGACCTGCTGGTCGGCAAGGGTGTCTCCGTCGAAAGGGGGGTCCAGCGGTCCAGGCTCCGGGTAAAGAACAGGGTCGAATACCTTGGCGACGATGAAGGTGAGGGGCGGCTTGATATCATCCACCAAAGGTGCACATTTGCGACCCTCGGGCTCCTCGCTGGGTCGCTTGACGATCTTACACAACAAGACCTGGGCTCTGTTTCCAATGCCGCCGGAGAGTGATTTGACAACTTCGAGGTCGGCCAAGGTGCCCGACCTAACCTTGCCGCCGTCGAATCCCGCCGGAACAAGGGGACGCGACACTGGCCAGGCACCCGCAAGGTCGGCTAGGCCGTATGCCTCGGGCGGGTTGTAGGGTGCGATGGAAAGAACCCGACCGGGGTCATATCGGGAGAACTCCATGAAGCTATCCATAGTGACAGAGTTGGTAGATAGGTTGGTGAAGAAATCGAAAGGTGAGTGGAGGACAGTGGGAGAAGTTGGAGAGGGAGGAAGCAGAGGTAGAGAGGATAGAGCAAAGAGATGGAAAGGAAGGAAAGTGAAAACACAGGAGGAAGGACGTCAATAAATAGTAGAATATCTCAACAACGACAAAACGGGATCAGTAAAAGCCCTCAGGGTTTCTATCACGACCAATTACGTCCTTCTGTAAGTGCAAAACCCAGGCAGCCACAAAAGAAGACGAGAAAGAGAAAAAACCTTATGCTATTTAAGGTAACTACCTTTGCGCCCTAAGATGTGCCCTGGCGTACCGATCGTAACTCTGAAACAGGTCAACAGATGCTGCCATGCATGATCGATATTTGTTTTGCTATTTCGACACCTCCGAGTTTCAGTCAGCTGTGGCCGCCTCACGTGGCCCGTTTCTCGTTGGCCAAGTAAGGCTAAAACAGCAATCATGTGGCTTGATCGGTATCTAAGCAACTTCAAGACCATCGGTACCTTTCCAGTCGACAACGAACGGATCGGGTCTTTTAAATCTTTTGTACGAGCTCGCTTGCAAACCGCGCTGTTTAAGTCGTCAAGCAACCCTTGGGCGGCTGTTTTTCGTTTGTTGCAGAACAACATTCGAGGTTGGTCCAAGACCGTTCTGAAGTTGTCACTGTTTCCTGCTCCCCGCGGAACACGACACAACCTAGTGTTCGCCTTATTCCTTTCTATCGGGGAAATCCACGTGTGCGCAGTTTCAATACAAAAATATTTCGCTATGTCAAAACAGCGTCTTCGTTGTTCGCGACCTTCCTGTTTGTCGTAAGATTCCCTTTTTAAATCAGCTATCTTTCATCTTTCCATCAGCTGTGTCCTAATCAACATTATTAGACCCTAGAAGCTGAGATGTTGCCTTTTCTATAATCCCCTGGATGTTGTTGGTACGGTTGTAGCTCGTGTGTTGAGAGGCTTGGAAGAGTCGGTCCTGAACGGAAGACGTAGTATCATAGAGGTATTGGCAGAGCATTGGCTGGGAGGCCCTTCGGCCAGACCTAACGATGAGAAGATCTTAGCAATGTAATATTCGCCGAGGAGCTTGTGTCTGTCACCCACCTCTTTCCACAGCTCGAGGTCGACAAGATGAGATGTTGAGGAGCGTGGTCACGTGGGTCACACGTGACCCCTAGGCCTCCTCCATGTCCTTTCTCCAGGCTCCTAGTAGCAACTTCTTCCTTAGACTTCACATTCAGCACCTTTAATACATTCAGAGCTTCGTCCCCTAACATAAGAGTTGTCATCTCTCTTCTTTAGTAAATAAGAAATACGCCCAACAGAATATAACTAAGAGTTGCTAGAGTCTTGTGTTGGTTTTTGTATAGACTCTTTAAAACGGTTAGTAAATTTATCTTTACTTTTTATAAGTACCACCCGCAAGTAGGGGATAATAGTATTTTGCAAAAGAGCCGTTTGTTATACCTATTAATAATCAGTAACTTAAATCGCCTTAAAGTCCGGTTTATTTATCTTCTTAATTAATTAAATTTAGAATTTATATAAATAAATAAATTCTTTATCTTTAACCTATAAAAGGTAGAGCCTTGTATATTATTATAGCTAGCCTTTTAATAGTAAAGTTTATATTAATAGAAGCTAAGGTTTAATACTAATAATAGTACTATAGTTACTATAGGGATTCTAAGGGTTTAAAGTACTTAAGTAATTAGTTTAGGTATTTAATAAGAGGGTTATAGTAGTTATTACTAAAGGGCTAAAAGTATTTAAAGATTAATATAAGGTTAATAGTTAAAGAACTATAAAAGGAAGAATTTAAAGTACTTAAGTTCTATTTATATATAAGTTTTATTCTTTTATTTATACTATAGTAGTAAGTACAATACTAGTTAAGTAAGTACTTAGTAACTATTAGTAAGTACTTAGTAATTACTACTAAGTACTTAGTTTTAACTATAGCTACTTAGTACTTTATTTTATTTATATATAACTTATATTATAGTTCTTTTTTTTTAAAGAGTTATTCTGCGTTTTATATTAGTTATATTTTTTATTATTCTTTTAACTACTAATTCCCTATAAGTAGAGTTTACTACTATTTATAACTAATAAGTTATAATATTAAGTTTCTCCTTAAAGGTTTTATTTTTAAGACTTAATATAAGTAGGTTATAGTTTTTAGGTTAGGGGACTTATAAACTTATATTTTAATTATTTTAATACTAATATTATATTAGGTTGTGTGTAAAAGTAAAGGGTGTTTTTTTTTATACTATTATTGTTATTTTTTAGAAATTATTAAAAAAGGTTTTAAGGTTATGCTTTATTTTTATTATTATACTAAAGGGTTTTATTATAAAATATTACTAGGTTTTATAATTTATAGTAAATGTGTTACTATTAGTAGTACGTAGAAGTTTTATAATATATTTAAGGATGTAATTTGTACTTATAGGTTTAGCTTTTTTTTTTTCTAGTATTTGGTTTTTAATAATTTTTTAGTTAAGTACTTTATAATAGAGTTGTATTATTTTAATAATAAAAAAGAGGAATTTAAAGAGTTATTTAAGAAGTAAATAAAAGCTTTAAAGAAGGTTTAAGATAATATAAATAAAGTTTTGGCTTATTTAAATTATATATAGTAGTAGAAGTAAATAGTATTTTAAAAGGGTTGGGATTTAATAGATATAGTAGTTAAGGAGTTTATAAGTTTTTTTAAGGCTACTTAAAAAGCTTAATTTATTAGTACTTTTAGTGTAGTTAATTTTAATACGGTTTTAGTAAATTAGAATTTAAGTACTTTAAGTTTTTAGTTAAAGAATAGTACTATTAAGGCTATAAAGGGTTTTTAATTTTATTTTAAGCTAGGCGTTTTTAGGTAAAGAAATATTTAATTTATTTTTAAGGTTTTAATTAGTTAGAGTTTAGGTTAGGGTTATATAATGTGTAGTTTGTTTACTACTTTTTTTATAATTTAAGTAGATTATTGTTTTTATTATTAGGTTTAATATTTTTATAGTTTATTTTATATATTAGTAAGGTTTAATATAGGTTTTTATATATTGTTTTTATAACTATAGTTTTTTTATTTAACTAAGTACTTAATTTTTATATTATTTTATTAGTTAATATAGTTAATAATTCTTTTAACTTTATAGTTTTATT